>PRKT01000748.1:98255-121440 GCA_003671525.1 Saccostrea glomerata
GACCCCCCCCCCCCCCAAAAAAAAAATAATAATAAAAATAAATAAATAAATAAATAAATAAATAATAATAATAATGATTGATATAATTCCCTTAGATAATTACACCACTTGAATACATGTAAAAAATGTTATTATAAAGAAAAACGTAATATTAAAAATTAAGGTTTGTGACACTGAGCAGTAAACATATTGTTCAGCAGAAATAACGGCTGCAGGGTAATTTATATGTTTATGTTTTTTTGTAATTGTGTTTATTTGCTAGTCAAATGATAATGTTCCTTGTCAAAATTGGGGAATAACGAATCATTCCATCGACATTTCAATGTTAAAATAATTTGTTGTTTTCTGTCTTCTACCGGTATATCTAGGTACCTTTACCCGTTTAGATGTTAATAATGAGATAGGGGAAGTTTTGTAAAAATCCATGTGCAGATCTCTTAAAGTTTGTTCTGGATCAATCTACGATCATTGTCTTCATTTTAGAATAACAGTTTCAAAAATTCATGATAAAAAGATGTAATGATTATCGGTTATAATTTATCATTGCTGTACAACCAGACACATTCAATACAATGCAAAGAGTTGGTTGAGGTTTGTCATCCCTTAAACTTAAAATCTTTTAAGGGTGAGTGGAATGGAGAGTTATGCGATTCCTAGATCCTCTTACACCTTTAACTAAGCAGTAATTTATACCAGTAAACTAAGCAAGATATGTTTATCTTGTGCAAAACAAAAAAGATTGAAATAATACATCTAAAAATAAATTGCTCATAAATGTGTATTAAGTCATTCTTCGGAGCTTAAACTCTTAAATATAACAGCCCTTAGCCATGCTTGATAAGATGAACCGAAACTTTAACAAGTACATCTTTTTTTTTCTATTTACATTATATGAAGTGTTTCAAGTGAAATCTTACTGAGTGTAAATGACTCTCAACGTTATGGGAAAAATTTGTGACAGCATTGCTTCCTTATAAAATGCCTTTCAACCTATATTCTCTAAACTTTAAAATCAATCCTTTATTAAATACTCTGAAACTTATTCAAGGTATTCAAGATTAGAAAATGATTTACTAAGAGAGTTGAAACATATAATTATATGATCAGTAATTAATCAATGACAAAATGCATTGAAGTCTATGGAAACAAACAAATACTTTGAATATCAAAAAAATATTATGGTCGAAGAAGGTATACATTTCTTTAGAATAAAAAAACGTTTAAAAATAATTGGACGCAAGATAGATATTTTGAGAAACGACTTCTACTAATAAAAAGCAAAGAGGGACAACTCTTTTATGACGGGTCAAGGTAGAAAATTAGGACACAATCCGCTCTTTAATATTGATACTTAAACATAAAATTACGTCTACATATACTGAGTATTCAGCCAATATATACAATTGTACACACTTTATCTGTTATGTATTTAAATTCATTGAATCATAGGCTACTATGGATCGGATATCTCATCATATTCAGTCTCACCAAGGCTTTTTGCATGAGTGGTTCAAGATAAGATGAGGAATTAAAAAAACATATGTACATATCTACTTGTCAGGAGCGCATAATAAAGCATTTTCATAGTTTTTCATGAATCTTCTTCTCTTTAAACTATAGTATTTTTCGGATATCAATCATGGATTTTAATCTGTGTAATCCATTACTAATTTACATTTGGATGAATGTTATATTCTTTGCTTCATGTCACGGTAAAGTTACTTTTAAAGCTATGTTTTTAAAACTAGTTTAGGTTCATAAATTATACGTACTATTATTTAAACGTAAGAGAGAAATTGTCTCTCACTTTTAAGATAACATTGTTAAGAAGAAAACAACAGCAGTTAAGGAGCCTCGTTCCCGCAATAATTTTAATATGCTGTTAACAGACGGAATTTCTGTTTTACAGAAATATTTTACTTCGATTTATCACTTCTATTCAGAAAAATCAATACTGTATTCAGATATTCTGGTAACAATTATTTACTGACTATGAAGGATTTTACTTGGCACCTTATCCCACCTTCGAAGTTTTTAAGGTTTGTGTTTGTTCCAGTCCTATTTTGTAATATAATTTCAAATAAATTGGAGGAAGCTGATTGCTCGAGAAAATATTTGTAAAAACAAACACACTATTATATACCCGCTGATAAATGAAATCATGCCCTTCAATGTAGAGACAGTCAACATTGCTTGACGACGGGTGATATTCTAAAAAAAAGAATCAAGTTGCATGACATACAGATGATATATATCACTGAATAGAATTCGTTTTATCAATCGAACGTGCATTATGTATTATGTACTCTTATATCATTTTCTTCTCTAAAGATAAGCCTTCGTTACTTATTACTAACAAAACGAAGGTTGAGAGCAGCTCTCTGTATGTATGGGGATCTTACTCCGGAAATGCCAACAAAACCATCGATATGAACTTCAATCAAAGTTATGTTGCCTGTATGCACACGGCCCCAGGACAGTCAGAGGCCTGGTTAAAGATTGATCTCGGTAGAGTCTTCAATTTGAAAAGTGTTCGAATTTGGTACAGGAATGACCGTGAGTTGTTTTTTTTTTTCAAGTAACCTGAGCTAGAGGAATTTAATAGAGTCGGGGGCCTGGTTATACCCGCACTTTCTAAAGAAAGTTCGGGTATATTGTTGTTACTCATGTCCGTCCGTCCGTCCGTCCGTCCGTCTGTCACACTTTTCTTCCCTGAACTCCTCCTACATTTTACACAGTAGCTTAATCATCTTTTGGGGGATGGTTGGTGGTGTCATGTAGATGTGCAGTAAGGTTTCGGAACTTTGATTTTGCCCCAGGGGGTCAAATGGGGGTCGAAAAATGACATTTTTTAAGCAAAAAGCTCCCTCTTCCCTAAACTCCTCTTACATTTTACTCAGCAGCCTAATCATATTTTGGGACATAGTTGGTGGGGTCATGTAGATGTGCAGTAAGGTATAAGAATTTTGATTTTGGCCGGGGGGTCAAATGAGGGTTGAAAAATGGCGTTTTTTATGGAAAAAGCCCCGTCTTCCCTAAACTCCTTTTTCGTTTTAAACAGTGGTCTTATCCTCTTTTGGGAGAGTTCACTCTTTTGAAATTTTGTTAAAACATCAAGGTCAAGGGGTAAAAAATCATAGCATATTGGGAAACATCTTGTTATGGGTAATGTTCACTTGAAATGTGAAAGTCGAATCCCTTCTCAATGAAAAGGAAATACAACATTAATGAAAACTAAGTTAAACTTCAAGGTCAAGGTCACAGAGTCAAAAAGTCATGATACATTTGGAAAGGTCTTATCACAGGTAATATGAATGCCCTTTCATTTTTCTTTCAAAATGATCAATTCAAAGCAATTAATTTGTTTATGAAATTAGGTCAAACTTCAAGGTCATGGGTAATAAAAATCATAGTGTATTTAGAATGGTATTGTCCCATTTAATACTAATACACATGTTTAATATAAAAGTCCTGTCTCTTCTCATTCAAAATATACGACCATGATGACCAATTGCAAGGTTAAATTTATTGTGACAGATGGGCAGATTGATAAACAAATGAGATTTAATGTACCCTACCTTAGCGAAAATGGGGGACAATAAATGTCTTTGCTGTTCTTGAGAAGAAGATTTATGTTGGAAAAAGTCCCCTGCATATTTAAATGTAAATTGGTTGAAATTGGCCCAGTGGTTCTTAAGAAGTTAATGTGAAAAGTTTGCAGACAAACAGATGGACAACAGAAATCAGTACATTTCAGAAAACAGTATGCTTATAAATAGTTAATCAAGGTGCTTTGGGTAGCAAAATTAAGCTAAACTGGTATATCTAAACTGGTATATCTAATTCATCCGCAGAGCTTAGTATATTTTAATATGCACAACCTTTTCAACTCTTATCATAATTATTTTTTAAAATTTATATCACCATGTCTCATTCAAGGGAGAACTAGAGATATGACCAGATGTATATCTGTTGAATATAAAATATGTACATGTATACTGTGTTTTTTTAGTAATTTGTTTGTTTGTTGTGACAGCAACTGTTATGGCAGCTTTTGGCAAAGGTTGAAGTTTCTCAAATGTAAGTCAAACTCCAAGGTCAAGGTCAAAGGGTCAAAATTGTTGGTATCAAAGGGAAAGTCTTGTCACAAGGAATACACATGTGAAAAAAGAGAGAAATCCCTAGAACTTCCTCACCTGTTCAAAAGTTATTGCCAAGGTTAAAGTTAAATTGGGTTCAACTCTAAGGTCTAGGTCAAAAATAATTATACCTGTTGAAAGTTCACAATGATTACACATGTTAGAGCATGAAAGTCCTAGCACCACCTGTTCAAAACTTAGGCCAAGTTTAAGGTATTTTTCTTGTAAAAGTGGGTCAAACTCCAAGGTCAAGAGATCAAGAGGTCAAAATTGGTGGTACCCATTAAAAGGTTTTGCCAAAAGAAATTTACCTATGAAATATTGAAGCCATGTGTATAGCCCAATCCACTTAAAACTTATGGGCAAGGTTAAAGTTTCTGTGGACAGACAAACATACATAAACATAGGAAACAAAATATGTATATATAGTCAAATGAAAAAATTTTCTACTATTATGGAGTCATAAGATCAATTGTCATTTCAGGTACAGGGAGTCAGTGGCTAGGGAGATCAGACACCCCCCCCCCGGAATTAGCAGTTATTTAAATAAGACTATGTACTGTAGAGAATAAAAATGACTTTGGACATCCTCCCCCTTAGAAAACAGGGACTCCACCATCATTGTTTTTATTATTATTTTTTATTTGCTTCTCAGGAAATCTTGGGCTGATTTTTTTGACTGAGGTGTGACACCCCCCTCCCCTTTCTGAAAAAAAAATTTCTGGATCTGCGCCTGTATATACTGAATGTCCGCAACGGGAGATAACTTGACAATGTGAAATTTGTCGACTGTGGCATGCGATGATCTTTGACCCTTTTTGAACTTCAACCTAACCATTTGCATTTATTTATTTTTATGCAATCTATACTAAATCTTGTACTTACCGAATGTCATAGGTCGTGACAACGAATTCATGAAATATAATCCATATAATCCAATTAAAACACAAATGATTTTAACTGACCACACTGCATCGTCAGCATACATGTGCTAAATAATCTCATTCGACAAACCTTTGCTGATTCCGTTGCCAGTATGAATCGGCCGACATGGCCGAGGTGTGCCGAGAGGTGATATCTATATAAATCTGATAATGGGTGACGCAAACCCAATGTGAATGTAGAAAATAAGATGTTCACACGTAAAACTGTTTAGTACAAGAACAAATTTCAAACTATCATAATAAACTATATTTTAACATAACTTTGCCATGTAGGTCTATTTTTAGACAATGTGAAAGTGAGAGTGTGTGTGTGGGTGGGTGGGAGAAAGAGAGAGAGAAAGAGAGAGAGAGAGAGAGAGAGAGGCATTGACAAATTATTCGGGTTGTATTTTCAATGGGTTTTTTTCCCGACCAAGTACTAAAATCAGTTTGCACATTTTGATAAATTCATCAAAAACGCTTTGTACTAAAATAATATTTTATGTCGTTTAGAAAGTAAATTTAAAAAGTTCCAAATTATGGGCAAAATATTTATCTAAATCTAATGAAGTAATTTACTTCAATCATTAATTAAATTCTTTTATTTCAGACTGGTAATGAATTAAGAATTCAAAATACATATATGAGGCTCATAGATCATATGGTCACCTGAAAATTTTATGTTCAATTTGACGAATACATGTACGGTGATAATTATAGAATTATTTTGACTTCTTCCTTGGAAAGTCCAATATGAAGGAGTGTGTATTTAGAGCAAACACCATAGTGCGGGTATTACTGTCTCATGACAGCATCTAGTTAAACATTGATCTGGGTAGCATCTTCAATATGAAAAGTTGTTTTTTTTTATCAATTGACTCGAACTAGAGAGATGCAATTATACAAGCAAAGAATGAATTGAATAGATGGTTCATAAATAACGTTTCCTGTTCTGGAAATAAATCCAGTTATATGATCAGTTGAAAAGCTGGTAGAAAGTCGTAAAAGTCAAGATGAGGTAAATCTTTTAGATATGAGAATATCATAACATTAAAAAAAGTTTAATAAAAAAAAAATTATTGGATTTCTTTTTGTTTGAACAGTTATTCTTCCTTTTTAAAAATATCAATTTAATTGGAGTGTGTTAATGTTGATATGTTTAGGTGGAGCGTACAGCACTAAAAGACTGAGCGGATTTTCAGTACTTGTATCCAATAATTCAGGATGGAGTGTTAATGACACCTGTTATCAGGATTCCGGAAATGTTACTCTTGAAACAGTGCTTAAAGTGAATTGTTATCATACAGCTCAATATGTAAAGATATACGCAAATAAGAATATTGATGGGGGTGCTATTCTTGAGATCTGTGAGCTGGAGATTTACGGTATGTCTTTCATGTTTACGGTACATGTAGGTCTTTCTTTACAGCAGACCAATTTGCGAAATATTTTATTAGCAATTCGTCAGTTTGAAATCATTCCGAGACGATGTATTTACATGACTTCGAAAACATTTTTTCCATAAATACTAGCTACCGTATACTCTCGGCTATAAATCGCTTTTCGGGAGTTTAATTTTGATGCACATAAACATACATCAACAGTTTTAATGAAAATATACAGTAAACGTAATTTTTTCTGTATAATCACAGGTTGTTCATACCAGGACAGAGATGGAAATTATATTTCTTGTGACCAGTGTAAGAATGATTGTAACATAAACGGGGAATGTGATGAACAGGGTTGTAAAAGTGATAACCTACCTCCTCCATACTGTAAAGGTATTGTATCATATATGCCAAAAAAATGTATCTCAGTTATGTGTAAAAGTTGTATTCTAAAGCTGTTAATCAAATGACTTATCATCTGATTGTTTTTCTTATTAGTAAAAAAAATTGTAAGCGTTATTTGTTTTGCGATGTGAGAACTGGTCCCATGACCATAAACTGATAATAGACATAACTAAAAATATCAAGTCAATAAAACTTTTGAAACAATCTTGATAAGAAATCAAAATTTTCATGTCTTTAGATTGGAATATTAAATAAACTTTCAAATATTGAAGTACATAAAATTAATATAACCCAAGATATTCAAAATCAAAATTTTGTCTTAAATTTGTTCTCAGTTTATGGTCTTGGGGCTTGGATGTTGATTGTAGCCGATGCAAGCATTTCTGACAAAACATTAAATAAGAAAATAATTTTAGAATGCAGGGAAGGTTTCTACGGAAGAAATTGTAGTCTTTTCTGTGGACACTGTGCTAAACAAGCAGTATGTGATCAGGTGGATGGTTCTTGTCCTGCGGGATACTGTGAACCAGGATGGAAATATACAGTTGATCAAAGATGCAATAAAGGTATTGATGTAATTATTTTTTTAAAATAAACATTTTTATAACTCTCATACTGTAGTTTGACACCCACTGTTTTTAAAATCAATGTACATATTTGACTGCAGAATGTGATGACGGAACTTACTTGTTATACTGTAGTCACAAATGTGGATACTGTGCAAAAGGAGTATCGTGCAACAAAGTTGATGGGAGCTGCCTCGGAGGTTGTGAAGATGGATGGACGAATCTCTACTGCAATGAAAGTAAACGCACGATTCTGATTTAAAGAAATTTAAGTCAAACAAATGATTAGGTCCCGCATTTATGCATTAGTTTAGTTATGATTTTATAATGCATAAAAAACTCTTAATATAAAGGATAAATATTCATGTTTCACAATTTATGATGTCAAATTTAGCTTTAAGAATTCTAATAGTTGTTAAAAGAATAAAAAATCAACTGACAACCTGTAGTATATGTAATAAACCACATACCCTGCACAATTATAACAAAGTCAATGGAATTTGACTTTGGAATGTGAAGCCGAATGGATAAATTCCTACTGCAATTAAAGTAGATATATATCTTGTGGAACGTTTTCAACTTGTAATTGTACTTTTTTTATTCTTTGTGCATAATTTGACCTGCTTTTCAAATCAGAAAATTATATCCAATAAAGATCCAATTTCGTTTACTTCGTTATACAATCATCTTAACAATTATCAACGAAAGTGAACCCGATCGGCGAAAAAAAATTTATACAACTATTCAGTCATATGGGTACACATGTAATTTCGAACAACGAAATTTAATGTCCCCGAAACCTTTATAGATGTTAATTTAGTGAAATTCCACACCCAACAAAAAAACTGTGCTTGTATAGCTTATGCTGTGTCTGAAGAACAACAGAGATGGATAATTGAATAATTTTATATTCTATCGAAAAAATTTACTTTTGCTCAATACATTTTTTAAGTCCGCTAAGACAGACGAATAAGTATAAAGCGAATATATTTCCAGCTTGCCTGACAAATTTCTACTGAAAAAAATGTAGTTTTCCGTGTGGACATTGCGCAAACAACGCAACATGTGATCACGTGACAGGACTCTGTCCTTCTGGACTCTTTGAGCGAGGATGGAAAAATACTAGTGATAAAAGATGTACATGTAATGATAGTAAGTATTTCTGTACTTCATGACGCTTGTTAACTTTGGTACATACGTATTATTAATTGCGTTTTGGATTGCAGAATGAGAAAACGGAACCTTTGGGTCAAATTACCAAATCAAAATGCAATGGACATTGTGCTGGATTAATAGCATGCAACTGCACACCCTTCAGTACAAATTCCATCGACTTTCGATAGAATTTGTACTGAAGGGTATGCAGTTGAAAGAATTAATCCGTACTGCAATGATACATGTAGAATATTTACTTTCTGAATTTTTCTTGTATTTTTGAGACATAGAGAAAACACTTGAAATTAATTGTTTGTGTTTTCTTGAATGAAATTCCTCGTTAATACAATGTATATTTAGGAGCACAAAATTGTTTAAAAAATGTGCTCCACACTTATATTAAATAATACCTTCATTAAGAATAACATCTTATTGTTTTTTTTTTTTTTTTTGAAAAACAGAGTTATGAAAATCCCATTCCTGATTCTTCATATACACATACATGTGGTATATGAAAAATGGGATTTTTCTTCCTAAAATATTTTCTCTGGAAAATTGGTTTTTGGGGACATAACACCATTTCCTTCCAACCACTACCACCAACCCGCTAACCCCCCCTTGGAAATTGAATTATTTTTATTACGATTTTGGAAATGAGAGTCAGTGCCATTTAATCATACAAAATATGTCCAAAGAAATATCATTCGCAAAGAATTCTGTAAATTGAAACATTTAAATCTTTCATCTATTTCATTAAGCAAAATTTATCAAAAACTCTTATTGTACAAACTAATGGGTTAGACAATACATTTAAATCTTTCATCTATTTCATTAAACAAAATTAATCAAAAACTCTTATGATACAATCTAATGGGTTAGACAACTATAATCATGATAACAAGATAAAAAAAATATAATTTAAATAAAGGACGAGATAGGGTAACAGCCGAATCTGGCCCCTTATTTGATATAAAAATCAGAACACTGGTAAAATTGTGATAGTTTGTAGTAAAGAAGTTAAAATGATGCTAACTTTAAGACAAGCACTAATTTTGATACAAAGCCCACATGGAAGCCAATAGAGGGTGCAGAAATAGGACAATTTCCCGAATTTTCTCAATTCTGGTGGAATTTCATCATATTTGGGATACATTTCTTTTCGGAAATTATAGAGCACAGGCTTGCCTATCTGAGATTTTTACACATATACTGCATCTGATATCAGTGTATAAAATATATAAATTTGGTAGATAGGCAAGCGTGTGCTCTATGTTTTCTGAAAGAAAATGTGCTGTAAAATTAATGAAAATTTGCATAAAAATGAGAAATTTCGAAAATTCACCTATTTCCTGACCTTACCGTGACCCCTGTATATTCTAAATCTTAAAACCAACACTCATTTTGTGGCAGGGGTGAAAACAGACTTTCATGGATAAACTGTTGGATCATTCTGAAAGACACCCAAAATCGGGGGCCAAATACTGGTCTTACCCTCTCTTGTCCTTTGTTTCTAAAAGAAATATAATTGTCCTACACTCTATGAGAGAATTTCCACTCTCCTTTCAAATTTTCGGTCACAAAAGTCTCGTGATAGCGTGTATTTTTGGAATCGATATTTATTCAAATATTGTTTGCCTCTCCACATCCAACTTTGAGAAATATCATGTCTTGATAGACTTCGATTCGATAAAGGCCACTCACTGAACAATGTTCCTTAGTGCTGAGTAAAGGCGAAATGTGAAGTCCTCCACTAGTTTATGATATCTAGGTGTGAAACATTCTCAAATGGGGCATACAAGCACAATCAATCGATCGAATTTCAAATTCAATATAAAGGACACTTTATATTGTGAAAGAATTTGAAAAAAAAACAACATGGGTCATGTTTAAATGAATGAAATGAATAACTCTCAGCGCATAGCTTTTATTTTTTTTTTTTTTTAGATTTGCACAAAAATTGAATTTAAAGTGACAGATATTTTTTAAGATTAATAAAGAAGGTTTCAGAAGGGCAGACTTTTGAACATCACAAAGGGTTTACAATTTTTTTTTATATTCTAGGAATTCATTATTTGCATCATTGGTATCGAAAAAAAACTTTTTCCTTCGTTTTTCAAGAGCAGTGTTTGTTTGAGAGAGAGAGAGAGAGAGAGAGAGAGAGAGAGAGAGAGAGAGAGAGAGAGAGAGAGAAAGAGATATTTCAATATCTCTTTGATTCAAATATTGACAAAATTTAATGGGGAACCCATCAATAATATAAGGTAAATAATTTCTTAGTACATCCTTCGTCCAAGCAAAGATACAAAGATCATATACTCTCTGTAAAAGGCAAAATAAATTATTGTACTAATTTTGTATCAATAGATATTATTTAAACTTTTGACCGGTCAGCAGGGGATGCTTACTCCTCATGGCACCTGATCCCACCTCTGATGTTTCGGAGGTCCGTGTTTGCTCTGCTCCTATTTTGTATAGTTTAATGGACTTTGAGATTTAAATATTGTTCGTTATATCTATATCCTTATTAAAGCATTACTTTTACAAATTCCTATATAAATTAAAATTTGGATATGAAAAGTAATATTTTAGATTCCATACTGAACCATTTTTTATGAATCTTAGACATTTTAATATTCATTAGAAATAAATGGACTTTTGTTTATACAGTAAGCGAAGAAATATGAGTTCGATTTTAGGCTCAATACGGGAAATCCTACTCTAGGAATGAAGAGGGGGATTTGGCTTTAGTGTAAGATTTCAAATTCGGGGGAAAATCCTACTCTACATCACTGATACCTTAAGTGTTCATCTGTGAAATATAACCATGGTTGGTAAATTAATGTACATTGATGAAAACAGGGTCAATAAAGAAAGATCATTGAATAAAGTAGACCATGAAAATGTAGCTTATTTTTTAAGAATATATCTCTAATTATCGATTTAGAGAAAAGCTTTTGTCAATGAAAAACACCCTTTCACATATTTACACAAGTAACTCGGCATTTTACTTTAAATTGAAATTATATATCTTCAGATAGTTAGAGAATCACTGCCTAGTTATTTGAGTATGCTAGGAACATCAACGATTTATGAAAATGGTGGATATTTATGTATTAAGGGAGAAACGGTGGATAATTTGTATAACGTGCAAAGTACTTTATGTATAAATTATCCCATTTTTCTAAGTACTATTTCCCTGTCAATGAATCCTCCCTTTCCATTTCTCTGTGACATAAAATTTTAAATTTAGATTTTAAAATGTTTGATTATAGATTTGAAATTCACGAAGCTTTCCATGTCAATTTCAATAGTCCTTGACGACTGACGTTAGATACAAAGATAAACCCTCGAGGTCTACATGCATATTGGGCTAAGCTTACCTCCCGACCTTTCGATTGGCAAAATTAACATTCAAATTAAATTAGCAAGAAATCAACTCACCTTACTTTCAAAGAGTTGTCACAGAAAAAAAAAAACAGAAAGGGAAATATATTAAGTAAACAAAGGCCAAGTACTTTGATTTGTGATAGATAATTTAAGATTTGTAATCAAGATTTTATCAATTATAGTGTCATGTTATTTTGATCGCATGCATAGATGCAGCTCTGTTTAATTTTATGGAGAACTGTATTTCAAATCAATTTTGATAAGGGTAATTATAAAGATAAATAAAAGGAGTGAAAATCCCTTAACAGTTCATACATATACATATTGGTTTTCTTTTAAGTGACCAACAAGGGACCAGAGTGGGATTCAAACCAAATAGTCATATCATCTCTGTATGGAGTTATCGCAGCTCTCTTTTTAAGTATACTGCTTAACATTTTTCTTATTGTCAGGTGGGTCTAAACTTCATCATTATTGAAAAAGGGTTTCATAATTTTAAGACCATCTAACAAAAATTAATTTATAAGTAAATGTTCCAATTTCTTCTCTGAATTTTCAATGCTATGGTGTGATTTTGTTAAATACCTTTATCTTTTAGAAATGCCAGAAGAGCTTTTTACAAAAGACAAAGCTTAAACGTTGGAAATAGGGAGGAAAGTTCAGCAAAAGAATCCTACGTTACTGCTCCGGTAAGGATTGAAGAAAGGACAAACTGTCAAGAACCTGTACAATTAATTAATCCCTCGATTAATGACACAGAAGAAAGTAATGCAGGTTATCTACAACTTGGGCAATTGAGCCAACCCTCTCATTATGAGGAACTAAAGCGATGTTAGGTCAAAGTTTTACCATCTGTGTGTTGCTTTGGACTTAGCAAGTTTCATTAACCAAATTAAAATTAAAACCCATCGTGAATGTCATTATCAGTTAATAAAAACGCTTACTAGTATATAAAATTTTGAATGAGTTTCTTGAAACATGAAATTAAAACAATCACAATTGGTAATTTTTGAGATATCATGAAATTTTAACACCGTGGAATCAAACCTACTTAAATTTGGTTACAGTGGTATAGACAAGAATTCCCGATCTTTTAGCTTGGTTTTCTAGCTAAAATTTGTAATTTTGTCATCATGACTAATCGGTTTCATTATTTTAAGATGAAATTTCATTATATTGTATATGTCTGAAAGATTCCTTGTTCTTTGATAAAATGTTGTCATAACTTAACACTGAAATGAACTGAATAAACCAAAAAGGGGAATGAAAGAGAAAAAAGTAGCTACATGCACGAGAGAGAGAGAGACTGGAAATGACTAAAATTTTGTTTATCATACAAGAGAGAGAGAGAGAGAGATAGAGAGAATGAGAGAAGAAGACGAAAACGAAGAAGAAAACGAAAAAAAAAAGAAAATGAAAAAAGTGGTTTTATACAAAAGAGAGAGAGAGAGAGAGAGAGAGAAAGAGAGAAAGAGACTTCTTACTACATGTACCAAGTTATGACAGTTTTTTGTAAGTACAAATATTACATTTGTAGTTGAATTTTCTTTTTACTCTATTTTCCCGTATTTAAGAGCAATGTATACACTATCGTTTTATCCCATAAGGATATTAAAAAAAATAAAGGGAACAAACTTTTTTGTCATGGTTTCTTACATCTTCAGTGTTAAACTGATCCATATTTTCTGACAAATTAAAATCATCAGCTTTGATTACAGAGACAGCTATAGAATTTCTTATGCAAGTATGTTACATTTAATCAAAAGTGATGGTGATTTTTTCAAAGATTGATTAAGTTTATGCAAACAAACAATAGACAGCTTTTTACAAATGTGTATATGCAAATAATAAAAATGGAAGATTTAAACCACATTGCAAATTCAGTATGAAATAATATTAAAAGGTAACTCACTTTACTATACCAAATGTGACAATGCTACGTCTCTGGACACTTAACTAAACCAACTTGATATTATTTACTTACCTTCATTAATGATATTTTAAGAGTGCATCTTCCTGTGCGTTAAGTATAGCCGATTTCATAGACACTTTTAAGGATGTGGTGTTGTGCTGTAAATGGCTACTTCCTAATAATGTTCATATTTGAACAATATATACAACAATTTCTCATGGAGAAAAAACTATTTTTGTAGCCATAACAAGGATACGCATTTGAAACAACATTTATTTTACGAAATAAGACTGGAATGCTTCAGAGATTAAGAAATATACATTGAAATATCTTGTGTCATTCTTAGAACTAAAATTAGTAGAATATAAGATATTGATATATAAAGATACAATGAATCAACTTTTAAAAGAAATCTCTTTTTCCTATTTTATAAAAATGTTCATAAAACTTTTGTGTAATAACCATCCAGGTCAGTTTGTCTCCCTGGATTGTGAATATACTAAGACAACTGAAAAGATATTGTTTTTTTTAATCATACTATTTGCTGATTCTCACTTTTTCTGTGAAGCAAAACAGATTTAACAAATGCTTAATCATTTTAAAACAAGAATCCCTGCAAAATATCAACCTTCTTGTCAAATACTAATATATTAATTACTCAAACTTTCCACATTGTAGTCAATGTGCTAATATTTTATTAGTCTTCTTAAATAATGATTCGAATTGAAACCTCTGTTATTGTAATATTTAGATAGCTATGATAATTTTTTAAACATTTTAAAACTTCTTTATTTTTATGAAGATATTAGCGTCTTTTTATCTTAATGTTTGGAATATCCTCCTAATTTTTTTTCCACATCCTTCCTCATCCGAGATGATAACACACTAAATATAATAATGTCTGATTTCACTATCATTTTGATGACAGACTCTGATATTGTTTCTTCTTTACTCTTCCTTCTTCCGTTTATTTTTCCCACGTTCACAGGCTAATTTTTCTCTATGAATGAAAATGAAAAGATATTCTGAGTAAAATTTTACCATTTTTATTTCCCCTCTATTTTTTTGCTTTATTTCTGCTGTCCTTATATCATATTTTGTGTCAATTGATGATTTTTAGCGAAATAAATAAAAATGGTTTAGACCAGTTGCATGAAAGTTAATATATTTTTGGATAGAATTTAAATTGCTATATATTAACAAATTCAAATAACCAATGTTATACAAGTAGAATAAAGAAAAAAAAAGTTTAATTAAATTAAGGTGACAAAGGATGTTTGTTCACATGATTCAGTTTAATTGCATCATAATCTCTGATAAAATATGTGCAAAACAAGATTGAAACCACTGTACTTGTATTTTTTTTTTACTGTTTGAGTTCATAACTTATCAATAAAAAATGTCTAAAAGGATTCAAGTTTTTTGCAAATATCATCAAATTACGGAATAGTTTGATCCTCTCTTCTGTTTCCCTACACTGCGCGCCAAACGAGTCTATGACGTTATAGTGCATCTCTAAGTACAATAAGATTATACACGGTAAAACACAGGAAGTGTATTATCATAGAAACGGGTCATGATCAGTACATGATGGGGTATTTTGTGATTTAGGGAAAACTAAAAAAAATTTTTTTACGTGCTTGTTAATATTTTGTAGGTATGCCTCATTTCGCTTATTTCGCAGAGAAGTGACGTCATAGTTGAGTTGTCCTTTACTTGAGAAATGTAAACATGACACGTTTTTCTCATAATCATGTCTTGTTTAACTATGCCCTATACAAAATTGAACTCAGTTTCACCAATCGATATTTTATTACAGTTAATCAAACACATGACGATCTTGCATTTAAATTCAATATTTTCAAATATCAAATTATAGGATTTTTTGCAAATTATATTTTTGTTGTTGTTTAAGTTGTCTCAAAAAGTACTTAATTTTTCCATCTCTAGATGTGATGTGACTACAAAATCTTGCTCTTTTCGAATTTTTAACCCTTTTCGTACTCTGAATATTTTAGAAGACATCGCTGACATATTCTTTATCTAATGTTGAAAAAAAAACATTATGGACTGAATAATGGGTCTAAAAACATGGAGAATCAAAACTCCACTCAGACACTGTGGGACAAAGCATCTATCATTCAATATCTCAGAAATAGGTCTAGAAATCTATTCATGTATTTACTTTAAGGTATCTTGGGCATACTAAATTATACATGTACAAAGTCTTTTAAAAAATAAGGACAAATATTTTTTCAGCTCTTTTGAAGGTCCTTCTTACCCAAAAAATCACTTAAGTTGAATTTATATCGTTGGGGATCCAAGACAAGCTATATCCATGGATTTGCAATACCCGTGTTCGTACTAAACGAGTTATAGTGTACGACATGTACCACATGATATTGAACAAGAGTCTGTGTTTTTAAGCTAAATCACCGTTTTTAAGTTTTTCAATTAGATACGAATAAAAGAACATTCGATGAACATTTTTAAAATATACATAGAATAATCCTTCACGTCTCCCTAAATCGTCGCGGTAAAGATCTTAAATCCTAGCTTCACGAAGTGAACAATTCTCTACGAATGGAATGGAATAATTAGATATAAATAACAAACAAGTATGTGATTGCTATGATATAAAATATGCATAATATGCCATTAAGTATTTTTGTTACAAATACGTGTATTTCAATAACTGCATTTTGACGGATGACTATAGCTACACGACATGTGTTTTAAAATTCATCAACAAAATGGCCCATTTCCTTTCTTTTAACGTTAATGGTAGTGCTTAGCTTATATTATACATGTAGCAGAAGTAAAATAAAGAAGAAGGTATAGTTTCAATACAAATTATGCCCTGTATTTTTTTCTTTTATATGAAAGTGATATGAGAAATTTTTTTTTCTTTCTGAATCATAGGAATTCCATGCAGTAAGAATAAACAAATCGTTTTTCTCATATGACCTCCTAAATCCTAATTGTGACGTCATTAACGTGTGCATTTTCCCGTATTTTCTTTAGAAGTTGCAGTAGACATCAATTTTCAGTGGAATTTTCTTTCAGAAAACATACTCTACCACCGTCGCCCACAAAGATTTTGAGACATATGATTTTTCAAAGCCTTTTACATAATATATCCAAAAACTGTCGTGGGCGACGGTGGCAGACGCTATTTTCTAAAGGAAAATAAGCACAGAAATGAGTCATTCTGAGCCTTTTCTGCAATTAACTTAGAAATGTACCAAATTAATGACGTCATATATACAGAATGGACCATCTTCATGCCATATTCTTTAATGATTGATCATATTCATCTACTCAATTATTTTTATAGCCAATTTTATAACTTTTTTAGAACATTTAATTTTTAGGGCGCCATAAAGCCAAAACCGTACCTTCTTCTTTCTTCCTGGTCTAAGAAAAGATTTAAAAAAGAACATGAAATAGATGTAGATACAAATGGTGTCCGAGTATAACGATATGTGCGTTATGAAGTTGTCATTATCTTTAAAAAAAAGACATCCTTTTAGCTTCTAAAAAGGAAGTAAATTAAACGAAAATACTTCAGTGGATAAAATTAAACAAGGAAAGAAAAAAAAAGATTTGATATTAAAACAATTAACGATCCGACAGAAGTACATGAAGTAGCTTGCTCTTTACGATTGCATTTAATCAAGTATGAGATTTATTGTTAGTAATCCATGGTTGGTATACGTTTGGATTAATATCCTACCTTTTGCTTTTTGTTATGGTAGGTATCATTTTTCCACTAATCAACTCAAAACTTTTAAATAGTGATTTGTAAAGCAGCAACTTTTGGAAATATCACTTTTTTATTATTATATTCTATAAAGAGGAATCAAAAAATGAAATTCACACATTAAAAAGGTCATACATCCATATACATGAGTTTATGATGTTTGCATTTCATTTTGTTTAATAAATAAACAAAATTATCGCATAAACAGAACAACATATGCAAAATATGGCTCTTTTATGTAAACAATGCTAAGATATCTTTTAACAATGAATAAAATTAGTATACGCAGTACAGTTAAGGTGCGCAATGGAAATATCGACTAAATTTTGTATTTAAAAATGTATTAGTAATCGGGATGGCGATTACTTTTTGTACATTATTTATATCGGATAATTGTAATCATGATTACTAACTTCATATCGAGGACGATTATATTTTATATTTAGACTAGTCACGTGATGCGGCAGTCACGCGATTTTAGCACATTGACTTGAAGCAATGATGTTACATATGAATATCACTAGTGCAAGGGCAAAACCAAGTTAAATTTCCAAGTTTAGTATATAAATATTTTCAACACGCATTGTAGTTTCTAAAAAGTGCTGCGATCCTGTCTAAATTCTGCTATTTCACTGTTAAAATCATACTTGTATGACCGAATGCTATATATTTTGCTGGTCAGCGGCTTGAAATATAGATATAATTAAATTGTTTTTAAGATTTCATCAGGATCGCATCACTTTTCAGATACCTTAATAGTTATTAAGTTGAAATGTAAAAGCTTACTTTGATCCATAGAGTGTATGCCCTTGCACTAGATCGATTAATTAAGACCCCCCACATTGCCCTCCGATAAACTTGCGTACAAATATACAGCAGTGTCAAAATACGTAATGTACAGAAAATATATTAATAAAATAATGAAGAAGACATTAAATTCAAGTTATTGGCCCATAGAATATTTGTAAATAATATTTTATTTAATTAGAGAATACATATTTTGTTGAGAAAATATTACTAGATCTGTCTCTCACTGCATAGCAACTACGTCACGTTGTAAGAAATGACGTCATATTGACAAGTGTATTGCGATCAGTGACTTGAATATAACTTGTTAAGTGGAATTTAATCAACGGCAAAACAACACGCTGTAGTACGTTTTTATGTAGTTTGATGATTTCTTACTGTGTAAATTAGCAGATAAACTCGTTTTATGGTATTTTAAAGAAATGTTGTATGACGTATATTGTGTATGACGTCATAGTCAAGTTTACCGTACAAATTAGGCCCCGCCTCCTTTTTGTAACCTTAACTGTGCTGCGTACTTAATATTCTTCATGCAAAGATCAATGGTTTTATGTTATGTAGTTTTTTTTAACATAAATTAATGTTTTTTTTATTATTTTCCAAAGACCAGCTTGTAAATACTGCGAGTACAATAGTGAGCAGCAGTTCCACATATACATATGGATCTTACTCTGGGTCTGCTGACAAAACAATTGACGGAAATTTCGATCAAGTGTATACAGATTGCATGCACACAGATGCTGGAAGGTCAGAAGCCTGGTTACAAATTGATCTTGGAGGCTTATTCAGTTTGAAAAGTGTGAAGATATGGTACAGGCAGGACATAAAAAGTAATATATTCCCTATATTTTCTTTGTTAAAAGCTCAAGGGGAAACAATACCTAGCTTTATTTTTTTTTCGTAGAAGAATCCTCCTTTACACTGCAAACTTAAGTGTTCTGAGTCTATGGTATATTTTCTTTTTCTTCAGTAAGAACAATCTGCCCTTATATCTTAATTCCGATTAATTGAAATATGCAGTACATTACTAAATTCGTAATTAATCAAGTATTGTTTACATTATAAAAAGCGAAGATAAATTAATTGAATATGTTTTTACATGTATTTTCTCTAAGGAAGTAAACAACAGTGATTTCTTTTCATGGATACTGTGCTGTGCTTGAATATTTTTTACCTCATGGTATATATGCCACGTATCAAATATTGAAATTAAGTAGATATTCTCAATATTTACATTTTTATTCAAAAGAAAGATTCTTAACGTCTAAAACATTTTGCACCGCTGTTAAATGTTTTAAGAATATCCTTTTTGACAGTACATATTATTTATTTTAGCCGGGCTTTGCTGAAAGCAATGTCCTGGCTATATGCATCATGATCGACTGTCTTTCTATAAATAGAACAGTAAACAAAACCAAAAAAAAAAAAAACAGACGCTTCCGATAAACAAAATAGTTCCATTGTAAGACGATATTCAACAAATATTTTAAATATCCTAATCGTTCGAAAAGTTAAACAACACCTAATCAACAGTTTTCCTTGAGAATTAAACTTAAAAAGAAATTAGACATTTGCTTTATTGGGATAATCGTGATATAAAAATTAGTGCAAATACATGTACGCTGCTGAATGCATATTGTAAGAGAACTATTTTCAATAGTGCGGGCTTGAATATTGAAAAAAAAAATTAAGAGTTTCATGTTTCATATCGTGTTCGTCGATGTTATGTGTGTGGTTATATTCTGCTTTGATTTTTAGCAAATTTAAAATAGTATAGTAAATTGGAATTCTAAGAATTAACGTACGTGAAATCGCTTGACGATGTACAGTCCCTGAAACGGTTTACTTTCCCACCTTAACGGTGAACGAACGGTGAACAAACGCAGAGCAAACGGTGGGTTAACGATGTGCTAACAGTAAACGCAACTTGGCGAACGATTTGTGAACGATGAACGGTGAGTGAACGCAGAACGCGAACGGAGCGCGAACGCGAGCGCAAAGTGAACGGTAAACGAACGGTGAACGCAAGATGAACGATTTATTCAGACTCCGATCTTTTCCTTGCATTGAGATTATTCCATTATTCTATAATTCTAATTTCGGGTGCTGAAATATAAATCAACAATAGATAAATAAATAAATAAATAAATAATAAAAACATGTTTGTTCTGTACAAATATTTACCTATGTTATAAATCGATATATTTTTATAACACGATTTTATTTGCCGAAAAACATGTGTATTTGTTTCCGAAAGCGAGTAGATTAAATATAAAATTAATCTATTTATAAAGTAAATATGCTTATTCTTTTTACTAATGAAATAATGTGCACTTCTGAAGATAAAAATACTAATTCTAGAATGAATTGATTAAATTGTACGCGGTTGAAACAACAATACATTAATTTTACAAATGTACGTGCCAAAGCGTTTCTGAGTAAAATAACGGATTTTTTGTTTCAAATTCACAATTATCTGTTGACATTGACTGTTATCGTACTGCATGAAAATTCTCGTTTTATTTTAATTCGAATGCAAAATATTCTATATCTATGTGCCTTTTGCATTCTTTAATGACGATTATTTTAGCTAACTTCTTCATGTATCTGTAGACATTTCCCGGCCGTGATCATACTCGGTCAAGATGTTGGAAAGAGTCATTCAAATTATTATATAATAGATTAAATTTTCAAAACTAAATAAGTAATGTGCTGTCATAGTTTCTATAGAACAGAGAAATGTACATAAGAGAGAGAGAGAGAGAGAGAGAGAGAGAGAGAGAGAGATAACCCCCTCGATTCTAAGATATCTGTTGTATCAATACATATTTTTTTTTACCTAAGACTATCTTAAAAAGTCTTTCTATAAGTAATCTTATTCATTATATTCTTTATCGTCTTATACTATCTGATTGGCTCAAACTAGATCACATGATCAGGTATAAAAAAAAAGTGTTATAAACTGGATGTTTCTATCTTAGAAATTCATAAACATTCTGTTTCTAAAATTGGAAACGTTCTTCTGTGAAGAAGCAATAGTGTTTATTTCAAAATACATGTGGTCTTGAAAACTTGATGGATGGGCTAGTGTTCATTACTGTGACGTCATAATTCAAATGACTTAGAAATGCCTTATATGACAGGCTACTAAGTATCAGAAAGACTGATTTGAAGATATTTCTTATCAAAAGATAAAAAAAAATATAACAAAACAGTTGTAGCCTTTTGATTCGGGAAAATCACTTGAAATATAAACCTTAAAGACAGTATACCGATCTCATAAAAAGGCGTGCAATAATTGTATCATAAAACTTTGAAATCAAATCCATAATAACCCAGCCATAGCCATGGAAGTCCTGATCTGACAAAATTGATTTTGTTTTTCTTCTGTTTGTTGTTAAACGTCCCTCTTATGACTTTTTACTCATGTTCGAGAAGCCTTAGAACCAACTTTTCAAGAGTCATTGTTCAACATTAATGTCTGTAGGTAAAAAAAAATGTGTGTACCAGAAAAGCCTTGTCACAAATAAAACGGCATATGATATGTAAGCGCAACAGATAGAATCATTCCAAAATATGGACATCGATTAAGTCTTTGAAGGCAAACAGATAAACACAGACAGGCAGACATACAGACATACAGACAGATGGGCAAACGCCTTGGGCATAAAATATATACCTCCTGATCTTTGATTCCGAGGGCAGGGAAAACACTTATCTCGGTTCATATTGTCGCAGACAGTGAACGTATGTCCAAATTGTCGCTGACGACAAATAAACAGATTGACAATGTGTACAACCACAGCCTTATATCCGATATCATAGTATAATTATAAAAAATTACATGCCTCAACAAGTTCATTACAATCCTGCTTAATACTCTGTGTCAAGTTCCCGAGAAATGAATCGAATGCTTTCTTAACACACCCGTATACTTTTATACTTTTTTTTTCATTTTTTTTAAATTTGCATTACTTATGACAAATCCTCTCGCATTGTATTATGATGTAACATTTATTATCCAGTTTGATTTTATTTTAAGAACCTTTAATCTTTCAAATAACTATTTAATATGATGAGACAGACTAGACGGGGCACAAAAACAAGGCTTTTACAATATTCCACAAATAACTAGGGCTAATTGTAACGGGAACCGTTACAGATGTTCCCCAAACGCTCCCCAACTCCCTTTTGGTGCCATACTCCCTTTAAGCTTCATTAAAAACGACAAACTCTATGCATTTTACACTTTAACAACGCTTCCCTGAAGTATACCGAGTATATTCAAATTTTAGCATTTGCACGCGTGCACATGTAAATGCATGTGCGTAATGACCATATTCTCTTGTCTACACTATCTATATACATTAATATAATAAAATAATAAAGCATTTAATCCAAAAGTATTAAAAAATACGCTTCATCAAGTGTATTTTTGATTTTATCCATCTCATGTGCATGCACGTGCATGCATGTGCATGATGACCTTACCTTTTTGTAGGAATCCACTATGTCTATCTATGTTCTAAATCCCATCCTGTTTGGTTGAAAATCAAAGGAGTTATACCCATTTAAAGTTTAAGCCAATCAGATTGCAGCGCACGTGCATGCGCGTGTTTTCATGATACCTGCTATATATTATATTGTAGTATATCCTAATGCATGACTATGTTTAAAATTTCAAAGCATTTCGTCAAAAAACAAAAGAGATATTGAAATCTTTGTTTCAGCCAATCAGAG
>PRKT01000748.1:128983-141805 GCA_003671525.1 Saccostrea glomerata
TAACCCCCCCCCCCCCCCCTTCAAGAAAGATTATTATTATTTCTTTTTTTTTTTACAAATGTCACAGTCGTTATTTTCTTTTCTTAAGTGAATGTCCTTCATCTCAGTCTAATAAATGAATGCGTGCAGTGAACAGTCTCATGAACAAGAATCATCAATAGACACAAAAGAATATAATTTTTTCAGCTCACTTATTGTTTCTCCATGAGTGGATTACGTTAAAATTTCTTCTCATAGCAATGTCCTTTATTTTCGTTCAGCAGTGGGTGACCCAGCAAATAAACGCTTATCAAGTTGTCTTCTCGTGGTTAAAATCTCGATGTGGCATGTCAGATTTGTTTTGCGGCAAAATGCGTCCATCCGTATTAACCTCTGAAATTGAAAGTGAAAGTAGTCCTGAAATTCAAGACTTTTCACGGATATTATAATATATAAAACAATTATGTTGATCATCTTGAATTATTATAAGTCATTTGTCAAAGGAAAAAACTCGTTATCAATACGTATGACCGTTTTTATAAAATTTATAGAACGTTATAAATCCATATAGGCTTCATGTGTTTAAATACACCTGAAGATACCATCCTTTCTTACTTTCTATTTTTGGAAATTTAAAGTTTTTTTCTTTTTCTCGACATGGTGACAAAATACTGCAGGAGTATGTAATTATAAAACAGTGAACTGAAATTTGGAGGTTAAGTGGAGGTTTATTGAACGTTAAAAAATGGCAAAGGTCTACAATTAGCAACCTGTCCATACCCTGCAATAACAAATTTATCTGACTGAAGGTTACAGTTTCATCTTTTAAATATTTTTGTAGTATGTATTCCTGGGAGATATGGCAAAGATTGCAAAGAGGTATGTGGTTACTGTGAAAGATATGAACCATGTAATTATATCAACGGATCCTGTCCTCGATTGTGTGAACCCGGATATAACGGAGAAAAATGTCTCACACGTAAGAAATTGATCATGAGTTAACACCTCTTTAAGCTTCCAATGGTCGTAATTTTTTCAGCACAATAAATTTTGAAATAATGACTATTTCTTAATGTACTTAATTTTCTAATTAGAAAAGCAATCTTGATCATCTTTTTTAACCTTAAACGAGTTTCCGTATTACGTTTCAACAGGAATGAGAGAGAGAGAGATTTATATAGTGTAATTAAAGTGTAATAAAAACAATATGCTAGTATAGATACGTATATCTAAGATCAGTTGGGTCTGTGTACTCAGTGTTAATTTTAAAAGTTAAAGTTGTCGTTAACAATCTCTCTATTTTGATTTTATCAATTATCACTTCAGTAAAGATACACATTAATAAAAAGAGAAATTTGTTCCTCGATATTTTGTTAAATATATTTCATATGTTCACTTCGCAGCATGTACATCGGGAAGCTATGGCAAACACTGCCAGGAAAATTGTGGCCACTGCGAGGGAAATGATACCTGTCATCACGTCAATGGATTCTGCCCTGGATTGTGTGATACAGGATATTATGGGAAGAAATGTCTCACAAGTAATTATTGTCTGCAACAAAGGAGATCTATATAATTATGAGGATAATATGAATTGTTACGAGTAAAACTAGATATCATGATTATTTTTGCCTACAGGAACTCTTTCGAGTTGGAGGTATAAAACTCCACTTAGCTGGAGCTAATGTGTTGTTGAATGCGGTGTAAAATCAGATACTGTATATATTTTAATATAAATTATACGAAATAAGTCTTAGTAAATTATCTTGCTGAAGGTTCCGTGCACCCGCTGAAAAAAAAATTATGATACGCTAGTTCCCTTAAATTAATTTTTGTAAAAATTTCTGCTTATCCATTTTTTTAAAACCTATTCAGGTATTTCGTTCTAATCAACTTTACTTTTGGATGTTTTAATTTTCGAAAAAATGAATTACCTTTGGGCATAAAATCGGCAAAAGATCTTACTTTTGGTAAACTCATTTTTCGAATCGTGCTAGCGTAAATAATACGTTATGCCAATAAAATGATGTGAAATTTCTTGACTTAATCGCAAAAGGGTGTATAAATCTTCGGATTTATTTCTACTTTTTAATATGAAGCACAACTTCTCTTTACATTATTTGTAATTCTTTTGGGTGAATTCAGGAATTCAGTAGAAAGGAATGCATTGTACTGCTTATTATTAATATCATTATATATTTTTTGCATAAGTAGCGTTCTTGTCTATAAACTGCTAAAATTTCATTTATTAATAATTTTGAAAAATTACTAATTTTCACTGTAAGTTTTTTCTTATTTCGCTTTATCACAACGAAACCAAAAACCTTATAATTTAAAAAAAAAGCAGAATATAAAAAATGGGTTTAAATATATGTAAAATTTGACAAAATAATGAAACAGTAAAGATCTATATGCCGGGGAATCAATTGGACCCCAATGTACTCTGCAAATGTAGCGTTCTTGTCTTTAAACTTGTCATTTCCTTGTAAAAAAAAATTCCATGTTTTCACTCATAGAAACCGCTATGAAATCATTTGTCTTTAAAATATCAGCTCATTAGATCTAAACGCAATATTTTTATCTTAGATATTTTTTTTTGTAGCATGTACGTTTGGAAGGTATGGCAAAAGCTGTAAGGGAATATGTGGTCACTGTGAAAGCAATGAAACATGTAATTATGTCAATGGATCCTGTCCCGGGCTATGTGAAGCTGGATATCATGGGGAGAACTGCCTTACAAGTAAGATATTAATAAATCAAGAATACTAGGACAAGTAATTCAGCTAGGTGACTCTTCCTTTTTTTAATTTCTTATACGAATTTTAACAAAAATGGATAAAAGTAAATGAATACTCATGATATACGGGTTCATTTATAAGTACAAAGACATGTCTTTCTTCATTGATAACCGTTTCAAAACTCAAATTAAATCCTCATGATTTGAAAAAAAAATTCTGATTTGTACAGTTTCAGTTTTCATTTAAATTCACAACCAACTTTTTAAGCTAGATATAGTTATCAAAATAGTTTAATTTAGTATTTTTTGGTAAGGGTATAAATATGAATTCTTTGAATTTTAAATATAATTATTATTGTAACTTAAATATATATTTTACGCTCTATGTAATCTATGGAAGCCCATTTACGAACTATAAAACATTTTTGAAATTCGATAAAACCAATTGTCAAATTAGTTCAAACGAATTTAATTAAGTTTAGCAATTTCTTTGAATTCCTTATTAGGATTTTAATCTGCTTCCTTATTAGGATTTTAATCTGCTATAGCAAAATTGTTGAATTCACTATAACAATTCCTTTAATTTGTTATTACAAATAAAATCTGTTTAAACAAATTCTGAAGGTTGTTATAAAAAATAAATTCGTATAAAAAATAAATTCGCTAAAACAAATTTCCAAAGTCTGTTATAACGAATAAAATTAGTTTAATCAAATTCAATAATCAGGGTCTATAGAAAGATATATAATTATTAATTCGATATAACGATTCATTTTACGAATTTAGTTCATTATAACAAAGAATAGTAATTGTTTGAACGGATTCAATTCGCTATAACAAGTTTCAGACTCCGTTTAATAGAGTTAAATTCGTATTTTAAAAAAAATTGAATACGTTATAACGAAATTGTTAGAAAATAAATCATTAGATTTGTTATAATAAATTCGACAATTTTTTTATATCGAATTCAAAAATATTTTCCGATAGGTCCTATATAAGCTTCCGATGTAATGTCACTGTATTACATATAAAGATGTACAGATCAAAAGTTTCCTTATGCTCCTTTTATTTTTATTAGAATGCAAGGATGGCTGGTTTGGCAAAGAATGTAATGGGATATGTGGTTACTGTAGAGGTAACAAACCATGCCATCACGTGACCGGATCTTGTTCTGGATTATGTGAACCTGGATTCCATGGGGAGAATTGTGAAAACGGTGTATCGTATCAAATTCTTGCTGGCGTGAGGGAATTGCTTAATTTAATGACGGAGCTAATTTCAAACAGAAGACGAAAAAGTGACCTGAAAGAAAAAGGCACATCCCCAACTGATTTTAAATAAGGGATAGGCACGCACTCCGTCGTAACATAACCCTTATTGTCGGCTTTTAATTACAATTATCTGTTTTTATCTGTCCGTGCAAACTACGTTTTAACCCCTCTCACGTGATTGGGTATCCAGCATTGATATTTTGCATGTATAGAGTATCACTTGCAGGGCTTGCTCTAGTATTTCATTTTTAAAGAAAGTTATGGTTCAGCGTTTCTGAGCTAAGGTATTTTATATTTCATTTTAATTATCTGCAGTGTAATATATAATTCATTTTTCCTAAAACATCCAGTAGCCGCATTTCTCATCATTTTAGCATGTTTTTTTTTTTCGTTTAATACGATTTCTATGTTTAGTAACATGTATCTGAATATTTCAAAGTGCGTAGTACAAAAACTTTTTTTTTGTCATAATAATTTGTCCGTAAGTAGCAGTTAGCAATAATGCACTTGTGTAGGAGTTGTGCGTATAATTTAACCACTTATGACTCTGTGTAATTGAGTCTTGTCCAAGACATGTTCATTATGACCTGATAATAAAGTATCTTTGTTCAAAATAACTAGGCTTGTATGTAAAACCTGTGTGTATATGTTGGAGCAGGTTCCATCCATACGTCAAATTTGGTGTACAACAGTGAGGTTACCCAGTGTATATCGCCCTTGGAGTGTAGTATGTAGTTCACCCTTGGAACCTATAATCCTTTACTTACACGATTATTGCAGATGTGAAGATTATAATGCCCATATATCTGAAATTGAAAATGAAGCAAATCATCTTACTAGATTTACAAACCGGCACAAAAAGAAGACCTTTGAAAATATACAAATTTAAAAAATAGGTTTTGAGTACGTAACTTTAACAAAATTCTTATCAAATGTGACCATGTTTCTATATTTATTGTTCCTTTTATATTGATACAGGAGCTGCACCTCATGTTTCAATTTCGATGCAGTAAAGGACTATAAATTACATAAAATATAACAAACAAGATGTGCCAGGCGACATCAAAATTTCATAAAACTGTTTTTATAGCATATTGGTCACAGTCTAGATTACAAGTTCATTGACATTTTTTATTTGAAAGAACGTAATTAGTGGAGTATGCATAACAAACACGGAGTCTCTATCTCTCATGGTTCAAAAGTTATAGCAATGGTTAAAATTGACAACAGACAGACAGACAAACAGACAAACGGACAAACATACGGGACAAAAACAAAGTACGCCTCGGATCTATCGATCCAGGTGCATAAAAATTACATACACAATGACTAATTTAAAATTTTGACTCTATTACGTTTCATTTATGACCAAACCGAGTGTTTTTACATTTTACTTTTGACAGCAATCATTTAATAAGCAACAAACAAAAGGATGTAGAAAGAATTCAGCAAGAAATCGACTAATCCTTATAAAATTATATGAACATCGTTGATTCGGAGATATTACAAGATTCTCGTGTAAAATTTCTTTTGTGCCCAAATTAACTGCATAATTCACTTCTATATTTTTTCAACATTTCAGTTACCTGTACACTTTTTTTTTCAGCGATCCTGTCAATTTACCCATGTTATAGGTATTTTATAAAACAAATCAGAGCTTCTGCATGAAATAGAGATTGATTCAAGCTATTCACATGTAGTCTTGAAGATGAACAGATAATTGTGAAAAAAGGTCTTTAGTTATAAACTTTTATTTGTTCATTATTGGTAAAATTTGAATGCTTTTTTACGCTAACTGTCAAACTCAACTATTTTGCCTTGGTTTGGTTTTTTATAGAAGAATGAAGTAATAGGATTTAAGATAAGTGCATTTCGTACTGCCTGATTAAGAAACTAACCTGAATATTAGGTCCGAGAACACTTAAGAGTTTCAGGATTAAAATGGTACCTAATGTAATGAAATCCGACAAATCTAAGCGAATCATGTTGTTAAAGAAGATGGTTGATACGAAAGTGAAAGAGATAATAATAACACAACATATATTGTCGTACTGTAAACTAAACAACATTAAACATAAATTTAGATTAGATAAAAAGTAAACGTTTATCAAGATGCGAATTTCGAGATTGCAACTCTACTACAATAGAGGTGCAAAAAGTATCCATTTCAGCATGGAGGTGGGACAGGTTGTTTCTGTATACAAACGTGCATAAATAAATGAACGATATTTATGGCTTTCATAATTTACTTTATGTTATAGAAAGATGATAATGTTAAGCAGTGAATGTATTTGATGATTTACCAATCTCAACTTTGCATGTTTACAAATCTACTTTCAATTATAGGTTACTTGAAAACGAAAGAAAGGTGGTGGTTTTTATAAAAAGTAAACAATTTTCTTTGATTGTACAACCATTAATTTTCTAAAAAAATTAACGGGTTTTTTGAAGTTATAAAATGGAAAAGAATCAATGTGTCATTTATTGCCGACGTGGAATGATCAGACTTCGACAGATGCATGTGTACCGTAGGTCCATGCCTCTTCCCTCGTCTGAAAAAGTCTCACATCGGCACTGGTATTTTCTTTTTTGTTACAATTTTTTGCTTTAAAAATGACGCCTTTACATTAACTTGGTTATTCTCGAGATGTAGAGTGCACCCTGACAATCATGTAGTTATGATAAACCAGGATATCGACGACGCAATGTATCTAATATATAGTATCTGTCCCACCTGTCTGATCACGCATAAGATTTTGCACAAAATCTGCTTATTTTAATGAATGCAAAAAATAGGGAAATTTTTACCATGTGTTAATAAATGTTTAGCAGTTATATACCATTACATGAATTTTTAAAGTCCCTTGCGTACATAAATTTGTGGGTTTCCTCACCCCATAAAGTCACCCGCATGAAGCAGTAGTTAGAGAGTATTTTCTATAGTCTCAGATTAAGGGGTTGATCCTGAACTCGACGGTTCAAACCCACTGTGGGATGCTGTGACCGGATACTCGGATGAAACTGTATAAACTTAGGCCCCGTGTTACAGTTGGAGCTAGCATAGAAAAGATCCCTCAGTGCTCAATGGTGGTAAGTGCCGCGTATATGATAGAATTAGTAGTCCTCAACCAGCAATAGTGGCGTCTCCATATGAGTGAAGAATTCTCAAGAGGGATGTCAATCAACTATACCGTAAGAAGACCCTCGAAAATAACGATTGCACATTACGCTCTTAGTGTTTCATTTTTGAAATGGTTTCTCGGTTTAAAATCATTGCTTTTACCAAGGAAGTATTTATAACTTAGTTTGGAAGGATCCCAAGCATTATTTCACACTTGAAAAAAAAAGTTTCGTAAGCTTTTCAATTATATATTCTATTTGGTTGAAACACAACTGCAAAAAAAATTACATTACAACTACAAGGGATAAGATGTATTAAAAAAAACAAACAAAAAAAAAAATTAGAAGACATATTTCTTTCAGAAACAATTACCGCAAAGTCACAAGAAATCATTGAAATTATTGTGGATATAAATTGATTTACGATGTGTCATTCCAGTTAGAATTCTGCATGAAGTGTATCAATGTTAGATCAAATAAATGTGTAATATCAATGTCATCTATTTAACTTAACCTTAATCTCCTATAAACTTTAATACGGTAAGTTCTCATTTACAAAAATATTTTATTGATAAAAGTTTGATGTGTACATTAATATATTTTCTAAGAGGGTTTGCAAATTCGAGCAGCATTAATATCATACTCTGATCTTATCTGAAGGGGTTCTCAAGTAGATGAACAATTGTAATTAAATAATAATTGTTCAAAAGAAATTTTTTTCTCCCAGTGAAGTTGGTAAAGAATTTTTAAAAATGCCATATCTGTTTTATACACTACTAGCTGAAAAAGAAACTTGTGCATTACTTAAAGGGGTATGGACACAGTTTCAGATAAAATTTCAAAATTTATTTTTCTTTTTTTGCAAATATTTAACTAGGGTCTTTCTAATGATCATCAAAATTTTTAACGTCAGTTGTCGAGATGAAAGACAGATTTAAAACTCCATACCATTGTTATGTAAACAAGGTTCGTGTTGTGTTGTTGTTTACATGGGTTAATATACTACTACATGTATATGTTACTTCAAAATAGATAATTCCAATAACAAAGTTAATTTTAAATACGATTCGATGATTTCTTTCGATTTACTAAATTTCTTTCTGTTATTAATATGATATGTTTTATATGTAAACAAAAACAAGGCACGAGCCTTGTTTACATAATGAAGAATTTTAAGTTCTGTGTCTCGTTTGTTAATCAACAAATGATGTTAAAATTTTTGCTAATCATTAGATGATTCCTTAGGTGGGAATTGTAAACATTAAAATTGCTTTAAAAAATTCAGTTGAAACTGTGTCCATGCCCCTTTAAAAGTAAATAGTATAAAGATAAAATATTATTAACGATACATTAAATTCAACAGCATGATTCAAAAATGTTAAACATTTGGAAATAAACAAATTTTAAGTTTGAACGATGTAATTTGATAATTTTTGTTTCATGAGTACGGATAAAGTAAAGTAAAAGACTTCGACATATTTAAAATTTAATTGAGAAAAAACCGAAAGAACACAGGATTTGGACTTCACTTTGACATACATTCCGTATTCGAGATCTTGTTGTTCTAGATACAGAGGCTTAACCATATATCATTTTAAGAACTCTTTCTCACTTATAAATAACAGAACTTTACGATTGAGGGCATTATTTAAAGAGAGTGTCTTTTCATTACTCATATTTCTTAAGTACATACTTTTTTTAGTATTTCAAGTGCACATCTTCTTGAATGAAAAGGGCGCCCAATTTTATGGGACACGTTAAGTAACGGATTATAAAGTGTTTGAAAACGATTATATGACATAACTTTTTTCTCGTATCCTTTTTTCTACGACGAATTATATTTCATCTACAACGATAGTTTTCAAGCATGCATGAATAAATACGACGCCCTTTTAAATAGTTTCAGTAGTTCCGACAAACATTTAGTATAAGGATAACTGAATTATCTATGATTATTTTAGGTCTCTGTACATTAGCGGGTATGCATGTATGTCCGAGGAGTTTTCTTTATATATGGCGATTGCTACTTTTTCATTTTTTTTTATTTTATAGAGAATAATTGTCTAATAAGAAAGACGAAAGTACACGACTTGCTGGTCCACTACATTTTTGCATTTTATCACTGACAGTTTTACGTCAATTTACAGATTATTTCTACCACATCTCAAACTTTAATGGCCAGCCACGGCTGTTTATACATAAATACATAATGTAATATGCATGGAAACTCAATGTCTACCATATGGATCAAGAAATACACTTGAAACTTACATTCACTGATACTCGGAGGTACATGTAGACCTATAGAATCCCCCCCTCCCCCCAAAAAAATTAATCGCCTAATCTCTGACTCAATGCATCTAATGATTGATTGATTGAATGTTGTTTAACGTCCCTCTCGAGAATTTTTCAATGATATGGAGACGCCACCACTTGCCGGTGGAGGGCTACAAATTTTGTCCTATGCTCGGCACTCAGGGCCTTTGAGAAGTGAGGGATCTTTTTCGTGCCAGCACCTACTGGGACACGGGGCCTCGGTTTATACCGTCTCATCCGAAGGACCGGTCTCCACGTTCCGCAGTGGGATTCGCACCCGCGACGTAAGGATTGACTCCTTACTTCGCGACTCTAAAGCAGACACTCTAACCACTGCGCTTCGTGGGCGACCTCAATGCATCTATATGCTGATATGAAATGCATTAAAATGCTTATAGGAAAACAGGCATCTTTTTTCCAAACATAAAATGTTCATAGTATTTTTGCGATTCTCACTCGTAATACATCTCATTTAGTTTAGCTGGTTGGTCAAATAAAATAATAATAATAATAATAATAATAAACATAATAATAATATAATGATAATTAGACTGATTTTAATAATAAAGCCTGGTGACTTTTTTAAATTTCTATGAGTCGTCCTCCAAATCCCATACTCGAATTGTTTTCTATAAACCTGCTGCAATATTTTTTTTTCAAAAATATACTGGAAGACGTACATATACTTGTAATTTGTTTTTCATGCCCAATTAAAAAAAATCAATAAAAATCAATGAGACCTTTAAATATAACGAGGCGGCAAAAATAGGAATTGGATGTAAACATGATACGTTAACCCCTACTTAAATGAAAGATTTATACCTTTCGAATTCTTCTGTTCTTGTAAAAAGTACCATTTCATTAGGGTACACAATTCAGTGATATGTTGCATGCAAAAAAATTAAGTAAAATTTGGACATTTAAGTTTTGTCTACTAACAAGGGGGGGGGGGCGTATATCATGTCATACTTTCCTATATATTCTATATATATTTGTTTTGGTACAAACCATACGATGTTATTGCTATAATGGCTTCGCTAGTGTTACATGAGTTATTAAACTAACACAATTAACATTAACATGTAAATGAGTAAATTTTAAAAAGATACAGAGCGAGTTCGGCAAAATGCCCCACCAAGCACCTTTAACTAGAATTTAAATGTAGTGAAGAGGAAACACTAGAAGAAGTGTGCAACTGGATTCTACAAATGGAAAAAAAAATACTCGGGTTTGAATTCTCTTCATAATTAGATATAACCGATAAAAGTATTTTTTTTCAAAGGTGACTTCAAAACAGATCTTAACTTCCCGTCAGGAACTGCTGTTTGTCAACAAGGTTTTTGGTCTATGTTTTCCATGTAAGGATTGTTGTAATAAACTATCAAATCAATCTTATAATTAATTTTTATATATTGTCTATGTAATGACATACTTTTATTGTTTAAGATAGTATGTGCCTGTTTCGGATGAAGCGGCTTTAAATAAATAAATGCGGAAACTAACCTTTATCTCTCAGATAGATGCGAGACTAACCCTAAACGCTCGAAAAGTGTGTATCAACTTTAAGCTAGATATATTTGATGGGTGCAAGACTAACCCTTATCACTCGACTAGTGTGCAAGGAATAACCCTAAATCTCTCGGGTTGGTGCAATGCAAAGACTAACCCTAATCAATCGAGTGGTGTGTTAGAACTTACCCTAATTTCTCTAGAAGGTGCAAGCAATAAGCAAACTCAATAAATTGTATTCGTGGACGAATTAAGAAATGATGGCTTTTGAATACAGGACAACGGCGTCAAGGATTGACATCGGATTATTGTGACGTCATAAAAAGTGATTGTTTCTCTGCACCATCGGACTTTGGCGAATCAGACCATCGCACGTTAGTGCAACGTTTCTCATAGAGAACGAGCCATCGGACTTTGGCGTCCGTAAAGACAGCGAGCCAGCGGGGTTTGGCGCAGACCATCGGGGTTTGGCGTCACCATCGCACTTTGGAGTCTTACATATATAAACTTTCTCATATATTTAGTTCATTTGTGAGAACAAATGTGAATATAATATATACGAGGGTTGATCCAAAAGTAATGTCACAGTGTCCATATCTTTTATATTTGGCGTCATATTATAAAAAACAATATACCAAAAGATGCACAGATATAAATCTAATTAATATTGAAATTCTAATTTAATAACGTTTATTTGAATTTATTTTATAGATGTTTAAAACATAGAGCATAGGGGGGTGTCGCCGCGTCACAACGGAACGTCACGTTTTAAAGTTTATTTTTACAAGAATGAAAAAGACAAACACAATAAAAAGTTTCTGAAAAGCACTTAATCTCCCAATTATTTAAAAGACACAATTCTCGTCATTTTCTAGTTTTTAATTAAAAAATGAATGACGGCATTGGTATTTGTGATCATGATCATGGTTGTTTTACTCTGTTGAATTGAACAAAGGGATTGTCGAAATGGGAAAAAACAGCTCGACGAGTTGTAACGCATTTGTTACTTCAAAATATGGGAATCATCACAAGCGAGAGTAACGTTAATTAATCTGATTGACAGAATAAAGAATCTAAATAAGATACATCTTAATAGATTGTATCAGCAATTTTGGCGGGTGATTGGTCACTGATTGATCAGCAGAGGACAAAAAGACCGAAAGATAGGAGATCGGACGGAAACGTTCAATGGTGTCTGACGTAAAAGAAGACAAACGTATAGAGTGACATTCATATGTGAATTTCTAAGTTTGTCTTTGCTTCTGTTCAAAAAATTTTGACAGAGGGCTTGATCTAAGTACATATACTTTGTCATACTATGTGAAATCATTTTTGGGACCTTGAAGTTATTTGCTCTGCAGGGTAATGTATTGTAAAGTAGGTAAAGAAATCTATACAAGGGTGTTAGAATATGGCAACTCCATTTGCACTTTCCAAGATGCAGCTTTCTGTCTCATAATTTTAATTTTACTGATCACTGTTTTTCAGCTATATATTGCAGGCATATCAATCTTGCACACATTTTAAATATGAATAGTTTTAGTTTGACAATATTGATCAGTACAGATGAGATCATTCTGATGCTGTGTACTTTACATGTCAAGGACATTATGTACAAATTAAAAATAGTCACATTAAAGAACAAAATAAATTACTCCATTTGCACTTTCCAAGATGCAGCTTTCTGTCTCATAATTTTAATTTTACTGATCACTGTTTTTCAGCTGTATATTGCAGGCATATCAATCTTGCACACATTTTAAATATGAATAGTTTTAGTTTGACAATATTGATCTGTACAGATGAGATCATTCTGATGCTGTGTACTTTACATGTCAAGGACATATTGTACAAATTAAAAATAGTCACATTAAAGAACAAAATAAATTA
>PRKT01000748.1:148176-186991 GCA_003671525.1 Saccostrea glomerata
AAAAAAAAAAAAAAAAAAAAAAATTACACTGTATATTAGATCTTTTTCACGGTCGGAATTTTGGAGCGAGTATGATTTTTATCAGAATAAAGAAAAAGGCAAATAATAATTGTTGTCCCGACCCGATAAAAATATATTGATATATTCCTCCTATTTCACACACGCATTCGTTGTCTTTAAAAAATTCTAATTATTTAATTATTTTATATATGATTTCTCAATTTACGTGTTACATTAAATTATTCAAAATTTAAATCAAATTATTGATCTTCTTAATCTTCTTGATCTTCTTGGGCATGAAAAAAAATGGGTGTATATGAAAATCGTCATTCTGGATGCACAGATTGAAGTCATTCCGCCCTATTGGTATTAACAAACTGAATGACTTCACCAGAATGAACGTGAATTAGACCCAATTCCTGATGATACTTAACAAGATTATTCTTTCAATTTAGTGTTAGTAACTCGACAGTTAGTTTGCGTTACCAACTCTCGAACAACCCACATAACTACATGTATGTATTGCTTACGCCTTTATTAATTATTTTTTTCCAAATAATTAGTCTTAAAACATTTCAAAATTTATAATAGATCATAATTCATATGTTAAAACATCCCTTCTATATTATATTTCTTTGATTATTCTTTGTCAAGTATAGTTACGCCATTTTGAGAGTATGAAACAATGTACGATTTACTAAATGTCGTGATTAATTAGCCTAATTAATTCGTTCAATTATGTAAATCGCACTTCACCTGAGTATACCCCGATAAACCAGACGTATTTCATAGCGGTCCAGATTTCTTTCTTTAAAGGTGTTTATATAAATTTCCAATTCAACATGTAACTAAGTTTGTAAATATATATTGTTTAGTAGTTTCTTTTTTTCCCTTTGTTCTTATGACTTTTTTCTTTGTCCTGAGGAAGGGACAGAGCGTCCCGAAAACTGTTGGTCATTTTAAGTGCTTTATATACATCTTCCTGTACATGTATATTGTTTGAAAAAATAGCTGCAGCAGGCTTATAGAAAACAATTTGAGTACAGTATTGGGAGGACGATTCATAGAAATTTAAGTGAAAGTCATCAGGTTTTATTATTAAAATCAAGTCTAATGATGAAAGTATACAGTTATAATCTCTCTCTCTCTCTCTCGTCTTGATGTTTCCTGTATCTATTTATATTTAAATATTTATTTAAATATTGGGCACTTTAATATACCCGAACCGTTAGTATCTTGAATTGATGAAATTTTACAATAATTGTCGAATAACAACTATATTTCTTTTCTCCTCTTTTTGTCAGTAAAAATTGTAATATCAATTGATTTCTATTTTTATGCATTGACTGATGTATTTACTCAATTCATTTACCAAATGGACTTTAAATACTGGTAAAAAACTAAGTAAAATAAAAACGTAAATATTCATGTATAATTCTACTTGGAAAATCAAAACATATAATTAATTAATTGCTTTAATAAAAAAAGAAAATAAAGATATGAATATAAAATGTAACCAGGAGAATTAAAATTAAAAAAAATATTAAATAATATTTTAATTATAATAAGAGATTTACACAGCACATTCAAACGTTATGCTTGTATGTACAGTGCTTAGATTTATATCGAATTAAATCAACACGTTCGATCTTATATCCCAATCGACAGTTCAATATGCTACTTTGATTGGTTGATGTGCTGATTGGTTAATCGCTAATTCTGATTGACAGCTCTGCAAAGAAATACCGAACCCGCGTTCGCTCTCTGGGACCGCTACTAAATTTGGGGTTCGCTCTCTGGGTCCGCTTTGGGTTCGCTCGGGGTCCGCTACGGGTTCGCTCGGGGTCAGCCCTAGCGGACCCCGAGAGAACCCGGAGCAGACCCAGAGAGCGAACCCGGGGTCCGCTCCGGGTTCGCTTTCTGTTAGGTTGTGTTCGGTCGGTACTGTATATGTATGTTTATGTGCATCAAAATTTAACTCCCAAAAAACGATTTATAGGCGAGAGTATACGGTAGCTAGTATTTATAGAAAAAATGTTTTCGAAGTCGTAAATTAATCTTCTCGGAATGATTTCAAACTGACGAATTGCAAATAAAATATTTCGCGAATCGGTTTGCTGTAAAGAAAGACCTACATGTACCGTAAACATGAAAGACATACCGTAAATCTCCAGCTCACAGATCTCAAGAATAGCACCCCCATCAATATTCTTATTTGCGTATATCTTTACATATTGAGCTGTATGAAAACAGTTCACTTCAAGCACTGTTTCAAGAGTAGCATTTCCGGAATCCTGATAACATGTGTCATTAACACTCCATCCTGAATTATTGGATACAAGTACTGAAAATCCGCTCAGTCTTTTAGTACTGTACGCTCCACCTAAACATATCAGCATTAACACACTTCAATTAAAGAAGAAGGTACAGTTTCAATACAAATTAAGCCCTATATTTTTCTAAAATATGAAAGTGATATAAGAAATTAAAATTTATTCTTTCTGAATCATAGAAATTCTCGGTAGTAAGAATACATGTACACAAATGGTATTTCTCATATGACCTCCTAAATGCTAATTGTGACGTCATTAACTTGTGCATTTTCCTGTATTTTCTTAAAATGTTGCAGAAGACATCAATTTTCAGTGGAATTTTCTTTTAGAAAACATACTCTGCCACCGTCGCCCGGAAAGATTTTGAGATATGTGATTTTTCATAGCTGTTTGCACAATATATCCAAAGATTAAAGCGGGCGACGGTGGCGGACACTATTTTCTAAAGGAAAATTAGCAGAAAAACGAGTCATTTTGAAGCATTTCTGCATTTAACTTAAAAATGTACCAAATTAATGACGTCATATTTCAAGAAAGGCTCTTCATCATGCCATATTCTTTAATGATTTATCATATTCATCTACTCAACTATTGTTAAAGCCAATTTCACAACTTTTTAAGAACAATACATTTTTAGGGCACAATAAAGCTCAAACCGTACCGTCTTCTTGATAATTTTAAAGAGGAAGAATAACTGTTCAAACAAAAAAGAAATCCAATTAAACTTTTTTTTAATGTTATGATATTCTCATATCTAAAAGATTTACTTCATCATGACTTTTAAGACTTTCTATTAGCTTTTAAACTGATCATATAACTGGATTTTTTTTCCAGAACATGAAACATTATTTATGAACCATCTATTCAATTCATTCTTTGCTTGTATAATTGTATTTCTCAAGTTCGAGTCAATTGATAAAAAAATATAACTAACGGTCATTCCTGAACCAAATTCGAAAACTTTTCAAATTGAAGATGCAAATACTCAGATCAATGTTTAACCAGGCCCCCGACTCTATTAAATTCATTCTATTTTTGTATAATTGCATTTCTCTAGTTCAGGTTAATTGTAAAAAAAAAATACTCACGGTCATTTCTGTACCAAATTCGAACACTTTTCAAATTGAAGACTCTACCGAGGTCAATATTTAACCAGGCTTCTGACTGTCCTGGAGCCGTGTGCATACAGTCAACATAACTCTGATTGAAGTTTCTATCGATTGTTTTGTTTGCATCTCCGGAGTAAGATCCCCATACGTACAAAGAGCTGCTTTCCACTTTCGTCTTGTTAGTTATAAGTAATGAAGGCTTATCTTTAGAGAAGAAAAATTATATTAGAATGCATTTTACCTATCGCACGTTCGATAGGTATAAGATACATAAAAGAATTATATTCAATTAAAAAATCTATCATCTGTATCTACCATCTGAATGCCATGCAACTAAGTTAATAATAATAATATGTACTAAGGTTGATCCTCAAGTTCGTTGAATTTCTTTCTATATAGTTTTATCGTAATTTGATGAAAGCAAACAACAGGCATAGTTATAATACAGAGTCGAAATGCAACAATATTGGTAAAGGTAACTACTTTCAAATTATCCTGACATGGTCACACTAGCTTTCTGAAAATGGTTAGTAGGGAACCCGGGGGAGACTTCCATGTTAGTCAAGTTAGATATGTTACGTCACTTTTTAGAAGCATCTCACCCTCATGTCCAGCTCGAATACGTAATTGTACAAAATGCTTCTCTTTTCTCCATTTTTTTCACATGAAAAGTCTGGGTGTTCTCTCGCACTAAGTTTTCTTCATTTTTAACTCATATTTCATTAATGCTCCCCATCTTTACAAATGCTGTTTAAATTTCAATAGTGATGTCAAGAAAAGTACATCAGTCGACGACATTAATAAACGCTTTTATTTTGTCTTGGTTGATAAACACTTAATTAGAAAAGATCCTCCAAAAAAGTCTACACCTTCAATAAACGTCTATGGAAGTTCTATTATTCTTAAATTTCTTCTGCCACTAGAAAATCAGTAACTAAATGTATTTTCCTCAGCCTATCTATAATATATGCGTTTTATACAGAGTGATCCCGTGATTTTCACAAAACTTATGACTTCACACGTTGTCTTACAACGTAAATATGAACACTTAATCATCAACTGATAAACTTAATATCAACTCAAATAAGTAAAACTCTCACACAAAGGTTTGTAAAAGATAAAGCAATCGTAATAATGACAAAATCTTTGTTTTATATACCAACTAGGGCGGTTTTGTTCTCAATTCACGTAATAAGAAATAAAATGATAATAAACGCGTTAATACCTTCCCCGCATTTCCAAACAACCGTTTCTATAGCAACTGCCACAGACTTACCATCATAAATATCTAAAATGTTTATCTTTAAATATTCAACAAGTGTCTGTATGTTCAATTGTAATTTTCAACCAATTTTACTTAAAAATGAATAAAATATGAAGAAATTATACGAAGTTTTGGACCATTCCTCGTACATGTTCAATTAGATCTTCATATAGTAGCATAGGGCTGAAATAATGTGTATATTTTTTTTTATTAGTAGGCTAATCTGTGATGTTTTTTTTTTAATGAATCATGACATTCTATGATTTTTGTACCTGAATGAAATGAAATGAAATATATGGAGATAACAAATATTTTTCATATACTCAAAGGTCTATTGAATATTATGAAAAATAATGATTTTTTTTTTAAATTAGTTGAGTGTAACATTGAAAATTTCACCTAAACAGAGCCGAAGCGCAGCCAAAATTGAAAATGGTTTTCGAGGGGAGAAATTTTCAATGTGAAGTACATATCAACATTTATAATATTAAACTGAATTTTTTTATACAAATATGTATTACAGTGAACCTTGCGCATAATAAATTTGCACAATCAACTTTTTTTTAATATCACCCGTCGTCAAGCAATGTTAACTGTTTTTACGCTGTAGGGCATGGTTTCATTATTCAGCGGGTATTATGAAAGTTTTTTTTTTTCTTCAAATTTTTCTCGACGAATCTGCTTCCTCCAATTTACATTTAAGTAAAGATATTAAAAATAGGAAATCACGGACCTACAAAACATCATGGATGGGATAACGTGTGAAGTAATATTCTTCATCGTCAGTATAGCGGAAAATTATTTTGTATCAGAATATCTGAAATTGAATTTTACAAAAGAGAATTGAAATATAAAATTAAAAATTCCGTCTGCTTACACAAAAAAATGATTGCCGAAGAAAGACTAATTAATGCTGTTGTTTTCTATTTTGACAATTTTATCCTAAAACTAAGAGACAATTTCTCTCTTACGTTTAAATAGATTACATACATGTATATTCCATGAAATTATTTTTTTTTTTTGAATTTCTCAAAGCATCCCTTTAAAAGTAACATTACCGTGACAGGAAGCAAAGAATACAACGTTCATCCAAATGTAAATTAGTAATGGATTACACAGATTTAATTCCATATTTTATTTCCAAAAAATGCTATAGTTAAACTGAAAAGGATTCATGAAAAACTATAAACATGCTTTATGATACGCTCCTGAAAATGAGATATATACATATTATTTTTTTTATTTCCGTATCTAATCTTGAGCTACAAGTGCAAAATAGGACAGCTTACATCCCTTTTCAGCACCAGCTTTAAATTAAAAGAAAGTTTATCAACGAAATGTTGATAATTTGATGCTTGTTTCATCTTTTATTTGAAGATCACAAGGATATATCCTGTTGACATATGAATGGAAATAACCATTGCTCACTGACAACATGTCGTCGATACTGTATACAGGGAAATTTTCGCCCCCGTTTTATTTTCGCCCCTTTCGCCCTCCTCCTGATTGGGCGAATTTAAAACGCTGCGAATTCAAATGACACAGCACAATTTCTTAAACAAAACTATGACTGGGCGAATTTAAAACGGGGCAAAATAGTTTGCAAGTACAAAAGGGCGAAAATAACACGGGGCGAAAATTACCCTGTATACAGTATATCTAAAGGTCGACTTGAAGGCTGCTGGAAGTATGTTCTTCTTTTCACCCATAACTAACCTGATTATTAAACCATTCTGTATGTTTGAATTAAAGGGAATATGAAAATTTTGAAGTTCTCTCTTTTCATAACTTTCATTCATCAAAAATTTAGTTTTACAATAAATATGTTTTGTTCAAAGTTTCAAACGTCAGTCTTAATTTTTAATGCTAGTTTTGTTTTTACCAAATGCGTTTACTCCATTATTAATGCTATTTTGTCATGGTTGTTGAACGATATTTTTAGGTAAATGAGAATTAAGCCTCTGTGAGACTGATGAAAACCATAAAAAATTCAGGAAAATACGTTTTTATGCATATGATCCTCCCATTTTAAGATCTGAGGAAAATCAGATAACCCGTTCTTAAAAAAATAATTTTCAACCATACTATTTGTTTGATATTCAAAGTATTTGCTTGTTTCCATAGACCTCAATGTATTTTTCCTTAATTAATTACTACTTATGTAATTATATGTTTAAACATTTCTCTTAGTAAAAGCTTTTCTAATATTGAATACCTTAGAAAAGTTTCAGAGTTTTTTTTATAAAGGATTTATATTAAAGGATAAAAATGTCCTTATACGGATTGAAAGGCATTTTATAAGGAAACAGAGCTATCACAAAGTTTTTTCCCCATAACACTGAGATTCGTTTACACTCAAGAAGATTACACTTGAAATACTAAGTATAATGTAAAAGGGAGAAAGAAAAGATGTACTTGTTGAAGTGTCAGTTCCTCTTATGGCTAATGACTGTTATATTTGAGAGTTAAGCCCTGTAAAATTACATAACACACATTTATGAGCATTTTTTTCCCAGATATATTATTTCAATCTTTCTTTTTGCACAGGATAAGCTCATATAATTTAGTTTACTGGTATAAGTTAGTGGTTAGTTAAAGGTATAAGACGACCTATAAATCGCATAACCCCCCATTCCGATCACTTTTTATACAATTTTAAGCTGAAGGGTTGCCAAATATCAACTCTATGCTATGTATTGAATTCGTCTGATTGTAGAACAATGTTGAATTATAACCGATAATCATTAAATCATAAATTTTTGAAACTGTTATCTAAAAGTGAAGACAAAAATCACAGATTGATCCAGAATAAACTTTAGGAGAATTGTGCATGGATTTTAACATAACTTTCCCTATCTCATTGTTAAAATCTTAACGGGTAAAGGTAACTAAATATACCGGTATAAGACAGAAAATTACAAATTATTTAAACACTGAAATGTCGATGGAATGATTCGTTATTCCCTGATCTTGATAAGGAACACAATCATTTGACTAACAACTAAACACAATTAAAAAAAACACAAACATATAGATTACCCTATACAGTCAATACTTCTGCTGAACAATATGTTTACTGCTTACTACCACAAACCATTATTTTTAATATTACGTTTTTCTACAATCACTTTTTTTTTTTACATGTATTCAAGAGGTGTAATTATCTAAGGGAAATATGTTTATTATTATTATTATTATTACTTTTTTTTTGAGGGGGGGGGGGGTCAAGGATGTGATCTCGATTGGATAACATGATTATTTGCATAAACGCCAAAAGCGTACATAAATAAAATCATCTCGCCTTCCAATCGATATATCATCGTCACGATACAAAAAAAATACAGTTATATGTGAATGTCCTTATATTTATAATTACATGCCCTGGATTCCGATAATTCAAGTACTAAACAAGTATTATATTCTCTTCTTTTATCACCGCACTACATATGATTTCTTTTCACGGGGTCCTCCAATAATCCAGTAGATTTATTTGAGGAAATACTGTCTAATTTATAAATTTCATGATGTGATCAATGGATTGGCTCGGTTATAATTTGCAATAACGCCGTTTATGCATAAAATTATCATGCAAGCCATTCGATTGATCATCGTCATGGAATTGAAAAATCTGACGGTTATATCTTGTATTTACATGCTCTAGATTCCGGCAATCAATGTGGTACAAGCCTCGCTTCTTCTCTCTATTTGTCCTACCCAGCAGGTGATTTTTTAACGCACGTATAGATGAACCATTGCACTTATTTAGAAATAAAGTACAATAAATATTTTTTTATTTTATCTCAAAGATTGGAAACGTTAATATTTTGAAATAAAGAATTTTTAACATTTGTAATTTTATATTTGACAAAGACATCGAAAATTGGAATATTTGCTACTGAATTCTTAAAGTTGATATACTTGAAATGCATGTATATTCGTTAAATTTAAAAACAAAGAGCAATATTAGCATTATAAAAGCTTCTTTTAAATACATGTTACATCAAATGCTAATATGACTCAAACTTAAATGAATTCTACAAGGAAGCACAGCTTTAACGGGTTATCTCTTTCCATAACGTTGAGAGTCCTTCAGACACAGAAAAAAAACCACTTGAAATTATAAAATGTAAAAGGGAAAACAGTTACATGTACTTGTTAAAGTATCGGTTAATCTTATCAAGCATTACTAAGGTCTGTTATGTTTAAGAGTTTATTAGGCTTCGTTACATTAATTATCGCACGTTCATGAGTATTTTTTTTTCAAATAATTCTTTCTTTTTGCACTGAATAAAGATATTAAAGGTAATAAAACTGTTACAAATGACGACCGTATTTATTGATCCGGCATAATTTTTTTTTGATTAGTTTATGCTTCAATTATTAAATTTTACAAAAATTAAATATATCTTGTTGGTAAAATTTTAACCTAAAATACGTACCTTAACAAACAAGGCAGACAATAATGTTTTTAAATTTAAACTGTAAAGGATTACACCTGATGCTAATTAGGTCTTGATATGGTTGGAGATTGGTTCTGTATCAGTTATCATTTGACCTTGTTTTACTGTTCCTTGTCTTTACATATCAGGAACAAGAAGGGCTCAAATTACTTCAATTAAAAATCATATTTCAAATAAGCATATCTACTTTCTTTTGTCTATTATATTTTTTTATAATGAAGACGTATTATAAACACGTTTATAGTGGTTGAGTTAAATTAAAAATTGAAGTTTATACAAGGAAACAGGAAAACATATAATTCAGATAATGATTCATGAAAGCAGCTACTAGTTAAACTTTCAGCAAAAAGAAACAGTTTCATTATTAAAAATCAGTTGGAGATGAACCATTTGCATTCAGGTCAATTTTCGGTTCTTATAAGCAAGAACATGTAATTCTTTCAAAAAACTAATCATTTTTCACTGATTTGCTAGATGTTTAGAAAACATGCCATCCATTGATGGTTTTGTTTATGTAGAAATAAGCATATTCTATACACTATTTGTTTTTTCTCCAGATATGTTATAAGTAGTTATCCAATCTAACTTTGTGTTTCTATGAAATAATCATTTCTGCAATTCCTACTACAAATCACTCTGTAGTAGATGAAAAATAATCATCATGGGGTATGAAATACAATGTTTTACATGAGAAAAAAGGATTCCAGTCCATTTTGAAAACTGGAGAATTGGGGAGGTTCATTTAACAAAAACCTATGATCATCATCGGCAGACGGAAAAATCCACAGACAATTAAGTGTGAAAATAATAAATAAAACATCAACATTCGGTTTTATGAAAGATTATTTGAAAAAAATCGTTAAATTGGCCCTAAATTTTACAAAATATTGACTGATACTAGACTGCTGATTTTCTCGTTATATCAAGTTATTTGTCATAAGCTATGTTTTTCTTAGAGATTGGAGCTTTTTTTTCAAATCACAATGTAAACATAGATTCTATGCTCAGGCTGTAATAGTGTTTTGCTATATAAATACATGACGATAGAAAATCTGAAGTCATTACGTTTTTTGTTTTTATGTGACCATTACTTCTTTCTCTAGTGAAATATTCAGACATGTAGCGGACTATGTGGTATCTTTTGTTTGAGTAAAAATCTTTTCATGCAGAAGTTCTTTTTTAAAAATAAAATCTTCATGTGAATAAAAAATAGGTCTGCATTATTTATTCGTCACTTCCTCACATACAGCTCCAAGTTGAGTTTATATTTTGCCTTTTCTTTTTATTCAGATGAGGAAATCCTCGTAATACAGTGTATGTTAAATTAATGGTTCCAAATATGTGTTCAAATGCCAACAGAGAACTTTTCTTTTTTCCAAATAGATGTTGAAACTGCTGACAGAATTCTTTCCTTTCTCCTTGAACCTGGATTGCCCCCATACATTCAGAAATGTGTTATACTGCATTAAGAAACTACCTATTTGACATCATTAACTACTTGAAACTCCAAATGCGGGGGCAGCATTATAAATGCTGTAAAGCTCAACAAACTTTTTAAGCTCACATGGTTTTTCGCACAAATTAAGGTCACATTGTTATGATGCAATATTGCTTGTTGAGACATCAAAATACATTTTAAAAGTATTTCTTTACACTATGTGAGTTTTATTTCGTTTACAAAAGCATAATTCATACAAATCAATTGCTAGAACTTTAATATATTCTTGGCTGAAAAATAACAATTACTTCCATTTGATATTTTGTAGTTTCTTGCCAATTGCAGGTGTCTTTTTATCTGCTCTTTTGAAAGCAATAGCTCTTGGCAGAAACGAAGGCATGGGTACAGTACAGCTACTGTAACTTGTATCTTGATTACTTAACTCGGGATGGTAATAGTATTTTTCATCTGTTTGACTGCTTTCTTTGTTAATAAGGCGGGATTTTTTAAGAATCAACTTCTAAAATCTAGAATCATAAAAGATTTAGCCCACTGCAAAATTTTAACGTTTCAAACCGTAAATGCAGAAGAATTTTCCTTTTCATAGAAGGAATTTACTATTTAAAGAAATAAACGATACTTCATTATCCTACCCTTTAATGTGGTTTCCTTCTGCAAAATTATCCCTTTTCGGCGCCACATTTCGACGGAACCAAGAGGAGTATGGTAAATGAGCAAAGATTTTTAGAAAATACTCACCTTTAAGAAGAAATACTTTTTACGACATGTATTTCTCAGTAATTGCCTTTTAATAGTTTTAAGCGGAGACTAAAGTTTTAAAATATCAATTTCTTGAACTTGCCATTAGAATAAGAAGGGTATCTTCTTAGACCATGGGAAGTTGTTTTGTAAAATTTCTCTCGGAAAAGAAAATTCTACAGAAATACTGACTGAAAACAGCTAAACAGATGCTTGGACAGACAGACAGACCAAAATAAATGTCAGCAACTTTCAGCGAAAGCGGAGGACAATAGAAGTGAGTAGAGTCATTAATGGGGATAAATGTTGTTTCTTGCAATCGCAATCATATTTTTTTGACTGGATCCATCTAATTAATATTAGATCTTTGATCCGCTACACATAGTAGCGATCTTACTGGAGCGGATGAAATATACAATTTTAATTAGTTTGAGACTGGTCATACTTACTACCATTCCGAAACCAGAATGTCCACCCCATGGCAACATTATTCCTGTTCACCGACTTTTCATTACGATGACATCGCGTCAGTTTACAGGACTAGAGATCGACGTTGTACAAGATTCCTGAATATTTGGATTGTTGCATTAAGCATTGCAAAGCACGTTCAGTTTGGCTATTTTTTTTTTCGATAGAGCCAGCGAAGAAAAGGTCATGTACTTGTAATTAGTTTTCGAAACGAAAATTTTTTAACAATCAAAAATGATGCAGTGTGGAAATAAAATATTCATTGAACACCCTAAAAAATATAAGTAAGAGAGTAGAGATGCATCCTTTCAAATTTAACAGATTCCCATGACTTTCTCACAGATTGAGCATTATGCTCTGATTATCATGGAAAACTGATTAAAGAGAAAATTCAAAAAAGAAAAGGAAAAAGAAAAGGAATTTAACTTTTTTTTAAAATCCTTTACAAGTGTTTTTAATCCATCATTGCAAATATAGGTGACAAGCCGCTAATAAAGAAAATAAAGATCTCTTATCAACATAAAATCTGTATGGTGTCCGGATAGGGCAATTTGCAAAAGCTCAACGATGAGTCCAGGAAAAAAAACACGCCATTACACTAACACGAGTTTGTATAACACGCCGTCGTGCTACTCACGCCCTCAGCTCGACATTTAGATTTTTGACGACGTATTGTCAATTAACAATTGTAATTTCCATTCTTATGAAGATACAATTTATCCCGGTGAGCTTAAGATAAAAGATACCAAAGATCTAGAGTCTGTCACATCTGTTTCATATTTGGATATTTTACTTGAAAAGGAAAAACTTTAATGGTAAACTAACAACCAGGATCTCTGATAAACGTGATGACTTTAACTTCTCTATAGTCAACTTCCCTTACTTATGCAGCAATATACCTTCATCACCTGTATACGGAGTTTTAATCAGGATTTCTCAGTTGATAAGATATGCATCGATATTTTCTTAAACGAGTTAAATTATTGACAAACAAGTTGATGAAACAACAATGTCAGCAGTCTCGTTTTAAGTCATCATTTCGTTAGTTATATAGTCGATACAATGACCTTGTCAGCAAATACAATTTATCATGGAGTCAAATGCTGACTGGTGTTTTTTTTTCATACTTATTGTTAGTCCATTATTTATACACTGAATTGGCGACAGATTTTCCCGTTATTTCTCGATCGTAGCGAGGAGCAAACGGCAGGTGTGACCAGTCGGCAGGGGATGCTCAATCCGCCAGAGCACCTGATCCAACCTAGGATGTTTCGGATTTTTGATCTTGAATACTGTTCTCCATATGCTTCATTCATTACTCTTATGTTTTTTATCAATAAAGAATTGTTTCATCGAGGCAAGGAATAAAAATAATGCCTCTTTTCCCCTCCTCATGTGCATATTCTAACACAACCAACACTTCGTGATCTGACACTTATTTCAGGTGTCACATAGCAAAACACTAATTTTGTCATTATAATCATAAAGGAGGTGGTTATTATAATCTAGTTAGCTCACTGCATCTCAAGTTTTGACTGTCTATGGGTTGTATAGATACTTTAGGAGTACATGTGCGAAGTATATACATGTGTCCTCTATTATTTTTTTTATATTTTGCATTTTGCGAAGAAAACGTTAAAAAATGTATTGACATGTTCTGATTTTCATATTAAACACTCTACACAAATATACACATGCAGAAAAGAATTGTGTTATTTAATGAGATCAGGATATCACCACTTTATTCCCTTATGTAGCTTAGGTGAGTATTTTGGCCAATAGGTCCCTTTATATTATCTTTTTGCACCTAAAATCGTTAACCTTAATCCTCAAGGGAGTCATTATTCTACGGGGTCATTAATCAAATTTTTAGGCTGATGACACTTTTTTTCTACGGACGAAAGGGTCATTTTTCGACGACGAATAATGGCTAGGACCATTTTTCGCCGTAGAATAATGACCGGGAGTCATTTTTCGACGTCAATAAATGACCCCGGTAAATATGCTATGGGATCATTTTTCGTATGTACATCGTTGCTGAAAAACTTCATGAGTTTTAAGAATTATTTTGATCAATGTTAAAATCGTCATTTTCATCACTTTTGAAATCTTCCTTACAGTCACTATTGAATTCTATACTTCAGTAGCGAACATTTTAATAAAATCCTGGTCTAGCCTTCGAAATGCATTTAAAACATTTATTGAAATCATTGTTTCAATAGTGAACGTAATTTCAATTATGATGTTTTCAATTGCCATTTCAACAACTATTGAAATAATTATTCCAATAGTGAACGTTATTTTTAATAATGGTTACACCCTGAGCTTGGTTTTGAAGAACACTCTAAACCACAAGGTATTTTAAGACCAATGTCAAGAACTACAACTACGTCTCTCAATATGGTTAAAAAATTATCTGTGTAACCAAAGCTGATGATTCCCATCTATTTCATGAAAAAATATACATAGGTCTTAGACTGAATTTGTAAAAGACAATGACAAAAACATTTTTATTTATTTACTGATTTAATATCCATAACACAGGATATAAATTCTTTTAATTCCCTTTAGAATATGGGGAAATAAAGTAAACAAAGCTTCAACTAATATTTTTGATGTACATAGAAAATTATCATACCTGGTAGTTAGAATTCTCTCTCTCTCTCTCTCTCTCTCTCTCTCTCTCTCTCTCTCTCTGTGTGTGTGTGTGTCTCTATTAAAACAACTTTTTTCTTTTTCATTCCTCTTGTGGGTTTATTCAGTTCATTTCAATATAAAGATATGAAAACTTTTATCAAAGTACCAGAAATCTTTCATGCTTAGTAAAATGTAATAAAGTTCTTATTTGAATACAAAGAGAACAATAAAAACGATAACAAATTAAAAATATGTCACAAAACTAAGCAGGACTCGAATATTTCAGAATCCCCGGCTTTTTTTATAGCAACATACTTTAAATCTTTCAATTCTTAAAAAATACAATAAATACAATAAAAAATCTCAACGCTTAAAAAATAATTCAAAATTTAGTATCAGCAAAAAACATTTTCATAAATATTTTACATTGACGCTGGCTTTAATTTCAATTTGGTTCAAGGTTGGTAAGTCAAAAGAAACACACAGATTGTCAATCCTCGACCTAAAATCGCTTAAGTTCCTCATAATGAGAGGGTTGGCTCAATTGTCCAAGTTCTTGATAGCCTGCATTACTTTCTTCTGTGTCATTAATCGAGGGATTATTTAATTGTACAGTTAATTCTTGATATGCTGTGTTTTCTTCATTCCTCCCCGGAGCATTAACGTAATTTTCTATCGTCGAATCCTCCTCCTTGTTTCCCTTTTTTGAGCTTTGTCTCATGTAAAAAGCTTTTTTGGCATTTCTACAATATAACGGTATAAACAATCTCACCAACGTTTTTAAAAATAAGAAAAGTAAATTGTAACATTTACTAAAGGCTCAATTTCTGTAAGATTATCTTATAATTATGAAACAATTTTAAAATAATGATAAAGATTAGACCAACCTGACAATAAGAAAAATGTTAAGGAGTAGACTTAAAAAGAGTGCAGCGATTGTTCCATACAAAGATGATCTGACTATTTGGTTTGAATTGCACTCTGATGCCTGTTTTGTAGCTTAAAAGAAAACAAAGATGTATTTGTATAAACTGTCACCGGATTTTCACTCATTATATTAATCTTTACCTTCATTAAAATTAATTTTATTTTAAATAATGTCCCTGTGCTATCTTTTATCTCAAGCTCACCAGGATATACATGTAGAATGTTAATTACAAGTGCTAATTGGCAATACATCGTCAAATTATCTAAATAAACGAGTTGAAGGCCACAGCAAATGTATTCTCAAATCTTGCTTTTACTTGGCACTTAGGAACTGTATACAGTGAAAGATGTTTATCGTATCAAACCTTATCGTGACACGATGGGCGACTTCGATTCATACCCGAGTATTAACTCTTGGTTGACGTCACATGACCGGATGTTTACAAAAACATGTGGTTTTCAAGCGAACGCATATGAGTTTGAAGGGTAGCAAAAATAAAATAAATTTCCTCCATGAGTTTTAAAAGGCGGTCAAATAGGTCCATTTTGACATCATCTGTTGAGTTAATCTTTTCTATTGCTTTTGCTGCAGTTGAAATGTATTTCTTTTTCAGCTCCGAATTTTTTTTGGTTTCGAATTTGAATTCATGTCTCTTCTGTTATCGGGCAGAAAGCCTGAAAAATCTAATCAAATAAACATATATTCATATAAATTATGAAGCGTTCATGTAGAAAGTGCGTTTCGAAGTTTGCTTTTAAGGATAAGCGATGCTTTACATAGTATTTATTAAAAAATAATTCCTACGTTCGGGTTTTTCTTTCGAAGCCGCCATGTCGAAACTTTAGTAATCCTACTGTATGGCTGGGTTAGCTTGGGTAGAGTTCATAAGGTCATATGACGTATTTTGAGTAGTTACTATGGTCGTTCGATTGAAACTCAAGTAACTCGAGTACGTACTCGGGTGCGAACCGAAGTCGCCCATTATTTTGCAAGGTTGAATGTGGAGAGGTAAACGATAATTTGAACAAATATTGATTACAAAAAGAACACGCTAATACGAAGCTATTGTAACCGACAATTTGACAGGAGAGAGACAAATGAATTCTCACAAGGAGTTTAGGACAATTCCAATTTTGGACAATTCTGGGCATTTTAAAATCAATTCCGTGGTACAGAAAGCCTTATAAAACGGGAAGGATATTTAAACCCCTACACGTATAAATCAACAATTTGATTTCTCATTTTGTGACCTTGACTACAGTTGGCTAGCAGATTAGATAATACCGTGATAATCTGGTAATTGATTTATCTTGTTTTAACTCATCAGAGATAAAGAATAAGATTTTAATCCTTTAATTTCATAATTGCTGGAGTGATTAATGTGAGTAAGAAGATGACATTTTCATTGGACATATATACTATCTTTTATTAAATGGATCTGATTCTCACTTCGAAAATCATAATAAAAATAATTCAATGACCGGAGGGTTGGGTGGGTTGGTTTATGTCCTCAAAAACCAAGTTTCAAGAGAAAATATTTAGGAAGAAAATTCCCAACTTTCAAAGACTAAGTGTCTGTGTTCTTGAACATGAAGAATCAAGGATGGAATTTTCATAAATCTGTATTAACTAAAAAAAAAATAACGATAAATGTGAAATTTTAGTGAAGTTGTCCTTTAATTTTTGCGTGGATGTGATAATTTTCTTGTCATTTTTGTGCTACTCATTTTATATTTTTTTTTACAAGGTGTTTTTCGGTATCTTAAAAATAAAAGAAAAATACAAAAAGTTAACATACTATCATTGCAATACGGATTAATCCATCCAACGGCACATCCTTCGGAACAAATTCCGTCGATCTTGTAGCATGGTATCCCTCCAGCACAGTGTTCACTGCATTTGGATTGGCAATTTAACCCAAAGGTTCCGTTTTCACATTCTGCAATCCAAAACAAAATTAAAAATACATATCAAAGTTAACAAGCACCATGCAGTACAGAAACCTTTACCTTCATTACATCTTTTATCACTGGTATTTTTATCATCCTCGTTTACAATGACCAGAAGGACATGAACCTGTCACGTGATCGCATGATGCGTTGTTTGCGCAATGTCCACAGGAGAGACTACAGTTCTTTCCGTAGAAATTTGCTTGGCATGCTGAAAATATATTCGCTTCCCACTTATTTGTCTGTTCTAAATTACTTATAAAATTCAAAATAAAATTGTAAAACTATCTTTCTCTGTTATTTATTTATTTTTTTTTTTGGAAATAACAAACACTACACAAGCACACATTTTTCGTAAGTGAAGAAATTTCATTGAATTGTCATGTACAAAGGTTTTGGGGTTGGTGACATTAAATTGCGTTGTTCAAAATTACACGTGTAACGTTTTAAAACAATAGTCATATGCATTTTTTCGTTATATTCACTTTTGTTGATAACTGTTTACATGTGCACAATAACGAAAAAAAAAAACACAAAAAAAAAATTAAAATTCATCGTGAAAACTCTATTCCCTACTTTTCAAAAGTTATGGCCCAGGCTTAAGTTTGTAAAAAGTAGGTCAAGCTCCGAGGTCAAGATCAAAGGGTAATTTTTTTTTATATTGAATGAAAGGTCTTATCATAGGGATTACATATTTAAAGTATGAAATCCCTAGCCCTCACCGTTCAAACTTTATGGCCAAGGTTTAAGTTTTTTCGTAATTTCGGAAATCTCTAAGAGGTCAAAAGGTCAAAAATGTTGGTTTCAAATAGAAGGTTTTGCGAAAAAAATACACATATATATAATTTCTAGTGTCTATCGTTAATATTTAAAATTAAAGGCCTAAAGAAATGTTTGGAATTTTTGTGAAAAAAATGGGTCAAAGTGAAAGGTCAAGGTAATAGGGTCAAAGTTCTTGATATTAAATGAAAGGTCTTGTCACAAATATTAAAAATGTGAAGAAAGAAAGCCCTAGTTTTAACAGTTCAAGAATTATGTTGAAGGTTGTATTTTTGAGTACCTGAAACTCTAAGATCAAGGTCAAATAGTCAAAATTCTTGGTACTCAATAAAGCGTCTTTTCACAGGAATTACACATTTGAAGTATGAAAGCCTTAGCATTTACCGTTCAAAATTTATTGCCAAGGTTAAGGTTTTTTGTAAGTACAGAATGTCCAAGGTCACGGTCAAAACGTCAAGGTAGATGCTATCCAATGAAAGGCCTTTATAAAACGAATATTTTTGTCAAGTTTAAATGCCCTGTTATCTACTGTTCTATAGATATGGCCAGAGTAAAAGTTCAAAATTTTCGTATAAAAGTCGGCCAAGCTCCAAGGTAAGTGTCAAAACGTCAAATATGGTGACATCAAAAGAAAGGTCTTGTCACAAAAAATACCCGTATGAAATATGAATGTGATAGCTCCAGTAAATCAAAAGTTATGGGCAAGGTGAAAGTACTGAAAAGTTATACCCAAGAAGACAAAAGTATTGCCATTTCATTATGGAGTCAGAATAAATCTGTTTTTAGTTGTTGTTTTTTTTAAACATGTGAGCAATAGCTGGAAATTCCTTCTTCGTTAATATTTTGTTGTGTATGAAAACAATTATAGAATACAGACAAAAAATCAGCTCCTAAAATGTTTCAGGAATCTTCATAATATGAGCAATCGATATTCAATATTTTAGTTCATAAGTCTTGTTAATACATATACAATTTAAAATCATTTGAACATAGAAAATATTTCTGATCTTCCTACCGTTATCTGTGCCCCAAGTTAATAAAGATCTAGTAGAAGAGTTATTGCAATAACATCATAGAAAAGCGTTCAGACACGTATCAATTCTGGTGGGGGTGATTGCAAAAAGAATTGACATGCAAACATTTTATGGACTAGTTAAAAAAAATCCCCCTTCTTCATCTGAAACGATGTTTTGGGAATCTCATGAATTTTTCAGTACAATTTTCAACGCATGATTTTGCAAGAATTTGATGATACTTCAAATAAGAGGTGTGTGTGAGTGGGAGTGGGACGGAGGATACAGCAGAAGATGAAATCTAATGACGCTGTCCTTAAATTGTAGTGTGAATGTGATACATTTTTTGTCATTTTTGTGCTACTCAATTTATATTTTTTTGAAATGAATATCAATAAAAAAATCAAAAAGAATTCTAGGTGTTTTCTCGGTGTCTAAAACCTAAAAGAAAAATACATTAAGTACACATACTATCATTGCAATACGGATTAATCCACCCAACTGCACATCCTTCAGAACAAATTCCGTCGACCTTGTTACATGGTATTCCTCCTATGCAGTGTCCACTGCATTCTGATCGGCAATTTGACCCAAAGGTTCCATTTTCACATTCTGCAATCGAAAACGCAATTAATAATGTGTATGTATCAAAGTTAACAAGTACCATGCAGTATAGAAATATTTACCTTCATTACAGCTTTTATCACTAGTATTTTTCCATCCTCGATTACATAGACCAGAAGGACAGGACCCTGTCACGTGATCGCATGTTGAGTTGTTTGAGCAATGTCCACAGGGAAAACTACAGTTCTTTCCGTAGAAATTTGTTCGGCATGCTGAAAATATATTTACTTCCCATTTATTTGTCTGTTCAAACTGACTTTTAAAAGACTTTTAAAAGATGTATGTTGCAAAAGTGAATAATTTCGATAGAAAATAAAATTGCTCAATTATCCTTCTATGTTATCTTCAAACACAGCATAAGCTTCACAAGCACAAAGTTTTGTAGGGGGTGAAATTTCACTGAATTGTCTTCTATAAAGCTTTAGGGGACATTAAATTTTGTTGTTTGAAAGTTCATAATTATGTACCCTTTTGACTGAATTGTCCTGTCGTCTACATTATTTTCGTCGGATTCACTTTCGTTGAGAAAAGTTTATTACGAACGAAGTGGAATTCAATCTTCATCAATTTTTCTTTTGCTTTTACAGCAGGTCAAAATGCGTACACAGAAGTAAAAAAAATATACAATTTTAAGTTAAAAACTATCAATAAGATATACACTTACTTTCATTGCAGTAAGGATTTATCCATCCGTCTGCACACCCCGAAAGACAAATTCCATTGGCATTGTTACAAGGAATTCCCCTTGAACAGTGCCCGCTGCATTTAGATCGACAATGCAGTCCAAACGTTCCGTTGTCACATTCTGATATCAACATAGAATGCATCCAAAAAACTTTTATGCGTCAAGATAATAGATAATATTATCATTTAGAATAAACTGGTAACAATATTTGCATCTGTATTCAGGCGTGGAGGTTATGCTCGAACACAAATTCCGTATTCAAAAACCATGCTCATGCCCAAAATATCCCTCTTATTTGTAATAGATTTTTAGTATGAGTAATATTCTAGAAAAACGGAGTATGAGTTTAAGAAAATACATGTAGTGCGTTATCAAAAAGACTACAGTTCTTTCCGTAGAAATCTGCTTGGCATGCTGAAAATATATTCGCTTCCCACTTATTATCCTGTTCTAACTGACTTATAAAATTCAAAATAAAATTGTTAAACTATTTTTCTCTGTTATTTATTTATTTATTTTGGAAATAGCAAACACTATACAAGCACACATTTTTCGTAAGTGAGGAAATTTCATTGAATTGTCATGTAAAAAGGTTTTGGGGTTGGTGGCATTAAATTGCGTTGTTCAAAATTACCTGTGTAACGTTTTGAAACAGTAGTCGTATGCATTTTTCCGTTAGATTCACTTATGTTGATAACTGTTTACATGCGCACAGTAACGAAAAAAAAAATGTTAAAATTCATCGTGAAAGCTCTAGTCCTTACTTTCAAAAGTTATGGCCCAGGCTTAAGTTTGTAAAAAGTAGGTGAAGCTCCAAGGTCAAGGTCAAATGGTAATTTTTTTTATATTGAATGAAAGGTCTATTCACAGGGATTACATGTTTAAAGTATGAAAGCCCTAGCCCTCACCGTTCAAACGTTATGGCCAAAGTTAAAGTTTTTTCGTAAGTTCGGAAATCTCCAAGATCGAGGTCAAAAGGTCAAAATTGTTGGTTTCAAATAGAAGGTTTTGCGAAAAAAATACATATATATAATTTCTAGTGTCTACCGTTTATAATTAAAAATAAAGGCCTAAAGAAATGTTTGGAATTTTTGTGAAAAATGGGTCAAAGTGAAAGGTCAAGGTCAAAGGGTCAAAGTTCTTGTTATTAAATGAAAGGTCTTGTCACAAATATAAAAAATGTGAAGAAAGAAAGCCCTATTTTTAACAGTTCAAGAATTATTTTCAAGGTTGTATTTTTAAGCACCTGAAACTCTAAGATCAAGGTCAAATTGTCAAAATTCTTGGTACTCAATAAAGCAACTTTTCACAGGAATTACATATGTGAAGTATGAAAGCCTTAGCATTTACCGTTCAAAATTTATTGCCAAGGTTAAGGTTATTTGTAAGTACAGAATGTCCAAGGTCACGGTCAAAACGTCCAGATAGATGCTATCCAATGAAAGGCCTTTATAAAACGAATATTTATGTCAAGTTTAAATGCCCTGTTATCTACTGTTCAATAGATATGGCCAGAGTGAAAGTTCAAAATTTTCGTGTAAAAGTCGGTCAAACTCCAAGGTAAGTCTCAAAACGTCAGATTTGGTGATACCAAAAGAAAGGTCTTGTCACAAGAAATACCTATATGAAATATGAATGCCATAGATCCAGTGAGCAATAGCTAGAAATTCCTTTTTCGTTAATATTCTGTTGTGTATGAAAACAATTATAGAATACAGACAAGAATCAGCTCCTAAAACGTTTATGGAATCTTCATAATATGAGAAATCGACATTCAATATTTTAGTTCAAAATTCTTGTTAATACATACCCCGGTATACATTTTAAAATCATTTGAACATAGAATATAATTCCCAAGTGCCCAAGTGAATTAAGATCTAATATAATAATCATTGCAATAACAACATATAAAACGAATTCAATGAGTGGATGCAGACACCTTTTTGGTCGTGGTTTAGGTAATTCCAAAAAGAATTGACATGCAAAAATTTAATAAACTAGTAAAAAAAAATCCCCCTTCTTTGTTTGAAACGATGTTTTTTGGCATCTCTTTAATTTTTCAGTACAATTTTTAACACATGATTTTGCAAGAATTTCATGATACTTCAAATAAGAGGTGTGTGTGAGTGGGGGTGGGGTGGAGAATACAGCAGAAGATGAACTTTAATGACGCTGTCCTTAAATTTTAGTGTGAATGTGATACATTTCTTGTCAATTTTGTGCTACTCAATTTATATTTTTTTGAAAATGAATATCAATAAAAAAATCAAAAAGAATTCTACGTGTTTTCTCGGTGTCTAAAAAACTAAAAGAAAAATACAATAAGTACACATACTATCATTGCAATACGGATTAATCCACCCAACTGCACATCCTTCAGAACAAATTCCGTCGACCTTGTTACATAGTATCCCTCCTGCACAGTGTCCACTGCATTTTGATCGGCAATTTGACCCAAAGGTTCCGTTTTCACATTCTGCAATCGAAAACGCAATTAATAATGTGTATGTATCAAAGTTAACAATCACCATGCAGTACAGAAATATTTACCTTCATTACACCTTTTATCACTAGTATTTTTCCATCCTCGTTTACAGAGACCAGAAGGACAGGAACCTGTCACGTGATCGCATATTGCGTTGTTTGCGCAATGTCCACAGGGAAAACTACAATTCTTTCCGTAGAAATTTGCTTGGCATGCTGAAAATATGTTTACTTCCCACTTAATTGTCTGTTCAAACTGACTTTTAAAAGACTTTTAAAAGACTTTTAAAAGATGTATGTTGCAAAAGTGAATAATTTCGATAGAAAATAAAATTGCTCAATTATCCTTCTCTGTTATCTCCAAACACAGCATATGCTTCACAAGCACAAAGTTTTGTAGGGGGTGAAATTTCACTGAATTGTCTTCTATAAAGCTTTCGGGGACATTAAATTTTGTTGTTCGAAAGTACATAATTACGTACTCTTTTGACTGAATTGTCCTGTCGTCTACATTATTTTCGTCGGATTCACTTTCGTTGAGAAAAGTTTATTACGAACGAAGTGGAATTCAATCTTCATCAATTTTTTTTTGCTTTTACAGCAGGTCAAAATGCGTACACAGAAGTAAAAAAAAATATACAATTTTAAGTTAAAAACTATCAATAAGATATACACTTACTTTCATTGCAGTAAGGATTTATCCATCCGTCTGCACACCCCGAAAGACAAATTCCATTGGCATTGTTACAAGGAATTCCCCTTGAACAGTGCCCGCTGCATTTAGATCGACAATGCAGTCCAAACGTTCCGTTGTCACATTCTGATATCAACATTTATCCCATGTTTACACCTTTATCCCGTGGATATAGCTCATGGGATATCGTTTTCATATCCCACAGTTATGACGTCACAATGGTTTTTGCGTTAGCGTGAGGAAGTAAAATATAGCAGAGTCCTATATAAAACAGTGTTAAACATCGGTTGTGAAGTATTAAACATGGGATAAAAAGAATCTCCCATGTTTTGTAGTTGAATATGATTTTTATCCAACTCGTTGTGTGTTTTTATCCCCTCGCCAAGGCTCGGGGATAAAAATCACACAACTCGTTGGATAAAAATCATATCCAACTACAAATCATGGGAGATCCTATATAGAATGCATCCAAAAAACTTTTATGCGTCAAGATAATAGATAATATTATCATTTAGAATAAACTGGCAACAATATTTATGTTCCCCAAACGAAGTTGGGGAACATATTGTTTATACTCTGTTTCTTATTATTATTAAGGTCTTCCGTTTTCAGCGGAAGACCTTATTGTTTTTCTTAGGTTTCTTTTCCACTATTTTTATTATTGTTTTTTTTCTTACCGATTTTGTGCGCGCGATTTCTCAAGAACGACTCGATCGATTTTCATGAAACTTTCAGGTCTGATAGAACATCAAAAAATCTATATATATATATATTTTTTTTTATTTTGATGACGGCACTTCCGGTCCGGAGATTTCTGCGATTTATTGATTTTTAGAGGGTCACTTTGTCCGGCAGTTTTCTTAAAAAGCACTTAACACAGAAGCATGAAAGTTTCAGTGATGCTAGAGCAACCTTTGGAGAAGTGCACTAAGTATATCACAACTATCGGAAATACGAAGCGCCGACGCTCGCTATGGCCCAAAAATAGTCCTATCAAGAATTTCAAAATTTTTAGCACCTTTTCTACGATAACTTTTTACCTGAAAATGTTTTGTTAAAGCATGTAGAACAAAAAAAGTGTAAAATTTAAAGATCTTTCAAATGACATCTCAAAAAGGGCTGGCCCTTTAAATAAGGGGCCAGGAGGGACCGAAAGTTTTTCCTTTCTATCTCGAAAAGTATTGAAAATTTGTGATACGTCAAAGAAGCAAAGTTGTTCAAAATGTCAAGCTTAATCTATTGAAGTCGTCAAAATACGTCCGTCTCCGTCACCTCCGGCCAAACTGGAAGTAATCGGAAAACGCGTATTTTTGCCATTCTTGACAGGTTTTTTGGTAACATATGGCACTGGGAGCATTTAAATTAATTTTCCGTCTGTCGTTGTCACTTCCGGTCAAACAGGAAGTAGCAGAAAATAGCTTATTTTTTGCATTTTTTAATATGGATTTAGAGGATTCAAACCATTTTTGGGCATTATTTCAAATATTTATTTAAAATGAAAGCTACTTCCGGTCAAACAGGACGGAAGACCTACTCGTTGCTTTGCAACGTGCTTTGCTCTAGTGATTAAGGTCTTCCGTCTTCAGCGGAAGACCTTACTGTTATTCTTAGGTTTCTTTTCCACTATTTTTCCTATCATTATTTTTTTTCATACCGATTTTGTGCACGCGAGTTCTCGGAAACGGCTCGATGGATTTTCATGAAACTTTCAGGTCTGATAGAACATCAAAAAATCTAGAAAAAAAAAATTATTTTGATGACGTCACTTCCGGTTCGTAGATTTTCGAGATTATGTCATGTTTATGGGGTCACTTTGTCCGGCAATGTTCCGAAAATTCTTGAAGATAGAAGTATGAAATTTTCAGTGATGATAGATCAACCTTCGGAGATGTGCATTAAGTATATCATTTTCACCGGAAGTAGGTAGCGCCGGCGTTCGCGATGGCCCGAAAATATTCTTATCAAGAATTAAAAATTTTTAACACCTTTTCTACGATAACTTTTTACCTAGAAATATTTTGTTAAGATATGTAGAACAAAAGAAGTGTAGAATTACAAGATCTTTCATATGATACCTCCATAAAAGGGCTGGCCCCTAAATTAAAGAACCTACAGGGGCCGAAAGTTTTTCCTTTATATCTCAAAAACTATTGAGAATTTGTAATACGTCAAAGAAGTAAAGTTGTTCAAAATATCAAGCTTTATCTACTGCAGTCGTCAAAATACGTCCGACTTCGTCACTTCCGGCCAAACCGGAAGTAGTCGGAAAACGCGTATTTTTGCCGTTCTTGACAAGTTTTTCGATAACATATGTCTCTGGGAGCATAAAAAATAATTTTCTTTCCGTCGTCATCACCTCCGGTCAAACCGGAAGTAGCCAAAAATAGCTTATTTTGAAGGTTTCGATTCAAAATTGAAATTATAAAGTCACTGGAGAAGACTTAGCTCATTGCTTTCTTTTTCTGATGTCACTTCCGGTACAACCGGTGAAAACCAGACGGAAGATCTACTCGTTGCTTTGCAACGAGCTTTGCTCTAGTTCTTATTATTATTTTTCTTCCTGGGAAAATTTTGTCCGCGAGTGATCTTGTAAACTACACATCCGACTTAGGTGAAACCTTTTAAGGGTAAGTAGGCATGTTATGTAGATTTGCGGAATCAAGGTCATTTTGCGCGCACGTGCTTGCAAGAGCGCGCACGTGCAAAACTTAAAATAACCAATATATAATGAATATAACCGCAACTTTTCTATTTTGTAACGAAATGTTTTGAAACTTATAATGCAAGGATATATTAGTAGTATGCACAAGATGACATGGTCAAAATAGCAAGATCGCACGCGCATGCACGTGCGCTTCGCTCTGATTGACTGAAACTAAAATCTCAATATCTTTTTTGTTTTTTGATAAAATCATTTGAAATTTTGAACATAGTCATACATTAGGGAGATCTACAGCCTGTAATATAAGATTTATCATGGAAGCATGTGCATGCACATGTGCTTGCAAGAGCTCGCACGTGCAACACGATAAATGTCCAATATAATTGATACAGACGTAACTATTTCAATTATTGATGAAATGCTTTGAAACTCATATTATAAGTATATATTAGAAGCATAGACAAAATGACATGGTCAAAAAAGTAAGATCTCACGCGCATGCACGTGCACTTCGCTCTGATTGGCTGAAACTAAAGTCCCAATATCTTTCTTGTTTCTTGTCATAATCCTTTGAAATTTTGAACATAGACCAACATTATAAAGATCTACAGCATGATATATAAGAATTTTCATGAAAGCATGCGCATGCCCGCGTGCTGCAATCTGATTGGCTGAAACTTTAAATGGCTATATCTCCTTTGTTTTTTGACGAAATCCTTTGAAATTTAAAACATAGCCATGCATTAGGATATCCTACAATATGATATAGAAAAAAAATCATGAAATCACGCGCATGCACGTGTGCTGCAATCTGATTGGCTTAAACTTGAAATGGCTATAACTCCCTTGTTTTTCAACCAAACTGGATGGGATTTAGAATATAGATAGATATAAAAGACTTCTACAAGGAGGTATGGTCATCATGCACGTGCACGCACGTGCGTGCATTTGGAATGAGTGAAATGAAAAATACCCTTGAAAGAGTGATTTTTCTTGCTTTTGGACTGAATGCTTTAATATATTGTATAGTAAAATATGTAGATAGTGTAGACAAGATGATATGATCATAACGCACATGCATTCACATGCGCACGGGTGCAATGCTAAAATTTTAATATAATTTTATCCTTCTGAGAAAACGTTGTTAAAGTCAAAAATGCACAGACTTTGTCTTATTTAATGAAGCTTACAGGGAATATGGCACCAAAAAGGAGTTGGGGAGCGTTTGGGGAACATCTGTAACGGTTCCCGTTACAATTAGCACTAGTTGCATCTGTATTCAGGCGTGGAGGTTATGCTCGAACACAAATTCCGTATTCAAAAACCATGCTTATGCCCAAAACTTCTCTCTGATTTGTAATAGATTTTTAGTATGAGTAACGTTCTAGAAAAACGGAGTATGAGTTTAAGAAAATACATGTAGTGCGTTATCAAAAAGATTACTTCCTGCTCATTATAGAAAAATATACTGGACAGGTGGATAAAAAAAAACTTTGTACTGAAATGTAATGCCTGAGAAGAGAAGACTTTTGCCATTCTCATCATGGAGTCAAAATAAACATGTGTATTTTTTTTCTAAACATGCGAGCAATAGCTGGAAATTTCTTCTTTGTTTATATTCTGTTATACATTAATGAAATGGTTGTATACAGACAGGAATCAGCTTTAAAAATCTTCATAAAACAAGCAATCAATTTTCAATATCTTAGCACGAAAGACTTGCCCATAAATTTACATTTTAAAATTATCTAAATATAGAATATAATTCTGATCTTGCTTCTGTGATCTGTGCCCAAGTAAATTAAGATCTTATATAATTTATTATTATTGCAATAATTTCATATTTAAACAAAGACTCAAGGGTCACATCGCTCACTTGAGCAATTGGATAGGAAAAAGCACATATCAGATCAAAACTGAAAGTTTATTGGGGTTTGAATTTTAAGCCCCAGGGGGTCATGATTTGAGCAAACTTGAATCTACACTACCTGAGGAAGATTTCCTATAAATATCACTAAGCATGGCTTTGAAGTACCCCCTGATACCTTAGGATGATTCCAAATGAGTTTCATCTTTCCTGTCCTAGTGGTACTGGAGAAGAAGATTTTTAAAGATTTTTCCGATATATTCCTATGTAAAACTTGGGTCAGCCATTTTGGTCCTACCTTTGCCCCGGGGGTCATGATTTGAACAAACTTGAATCACACTACCTGAGGATGATTCCACATGAGTTTCATCTTTCCTCTCCCAGTGGTTCTTGAGAAGAAGATTTTTAAAGATTTTTCTTATGTATTCCTTGTTAAAACTTTGATCGGCCATTTTGGCCCCACCCTACCCCCGGGGGTCATGATGTGAAGAAACTGGAATCTACACTACCTGAGAATGATTCCATATGAGTTTCATCTCTCCTGGCCCAGTGGTTCTTGAGAAGATTTTTTTTAAAATGCCATTAATTTTTATCTAAGTCATAATTATCTCCCCTTGGAAAAGGGCGTGGCCCTTCATTTGAACAAACTTGAATCCCCTCTACTTAAGGATACTTTGTAAAAAGTTTGGTTGAAATTGACCCAGTGGTTCTTGACAAGAAGATAAAAATGTGAAAAGTTTACATCAACGACATCGACGCCAACAACGACAACGACGACAATGACGACGACGACAACGACAGACAAAGGACAAATTTTGATCAGAAAAGCTCACTTGAGCCTTTGGCTCTGGTGAGCTAAAAATACGAATCAAAGTTAACAAGCGCCATGCAGTACAGAAACATTTACCTTTATTACATCTTTTGTCATTTGTATTCTTCCATCCTCGTTTACAGAGTCCAGAAGGGCAGAGTCCTGTCACGTGATCACATGTTGCGTTGTATGCGCATTGTCCACACAAAGAACTACAGTTGTTTCCGTAGAAATTTGTTCGGCATGCTGAAAATATATTCGCTTTCCACTTAATAATTTTTGACTGTCTTAGCTGACTTAAAAAAATATATGTTGCAAAAACGAATATTTTCGAAAGTAAAATATTGCTCAATTATACAGGTGTACCTCTCTTTTATTCTTCAGACACAGCAAAACTAAGCAAAAAATTCTGTTTTGGTTAAAATATTACTGAATTGGCACCTCTAAAGGTTTTAGAAACATTAAATTTCGTTGTTCGAATGTACCCTTTTAGCAAAATAGTGATATATATTTTTTGTCGGATTCATTTTCGTAAATACATGTAATTGTTAAGGTAAGATTCTTATATGGTTTCTGACTAGATAAAATATCAAAAGTATATGTGTTTATATGTCTCGTATATTTAGATGTTAGAGATTTTAAAGATCATAATTTTCTTTTCTCATAATATGTGTAAAGTTTTTTTTTTTTATAGATATAAACACTGTGCCGGATAATTATGCCACTTCAAAAGTGGCATTTTGGCGCCCGCCAAATCCTCATTTCTCATAAAAAACATGTATACTAAGTGGTAGACCATCACTCACAGAGTTCATAACTACCTTTGTTACAGGTAAATCTCACCTGTCAGGTGAGATAATCACCTTTGAACAAAAAATTCCCATAGGAAAAATAAAGTTCCTATAGGAAAAATAAAATTCCTGAGGGATATTATCGAAATCCTGCAGGATTTCTTAATTTCCTGCAGGATATTTAAAAATTCCTGTAGGACTATAATTTACCATGGGAGAATTTAATTTCCTAAGGGAATTTATTTTCCTAAAGGAGAAAAATAAATCCTATAGGAGAAAATATATCCTATAGGAAAAAAAATTTCTCCTAAGGGAATTTTTTTCTCCCTTAGGAAAAAAAATTCCCATAGGATTAAAATTCCCATAGGAATTTGAGAATTATTCCTATAGGATTATTTTTTGTGCCATCTTCTTCTTAATTTCATAATCTTAGATTTAAAAAATATCCCTTAGGAATTTAAAATATTACTCCCATAGGATTTATTTGTATCTACCCATTTTGAGTATGTTGTACTGTTTCCTCTTATTTGTGTGTGGATGTCCGTGTTTAACGAGAACATCAGCCCCAAGAGCCTTGAATTCCTCTTCTGATAAATTGTACAATCTATCACAAAGCCTTGAAATTACAATCTCACACAAGGAAATAATTTCACTATATATTACTATATAGCTTGAATTAAATTATTTATTTTTTTGATTCTCAGCAGAAAATTCATGAAAGAGAAAATAAAGATTAATGCTTAAACAAAAATTTGAGATCAGAAAAAATATGCCTTATGCGGCTTTCAAGATAGAAAATCAACAGTAAACATACCTACCCAGAAATGCACGTTGGATTCACATGTTGACAAACAGCCTACACACCATCAAGGAAGTTGCATCATGTGCACCTGAAAAAAGAGTTCCTTTTAATTCAGTGTAATAATTCTGCTAAAGAATGATAATCCTAGTACATGAGTCCAATTTTAATACTGTAGGCTTAAAACAAATTAACAAAAATGAACAAGAGGCCCCAGGGCCTTGAATCGCTCTTCTGATAAATTGTACAATCTATCACTTCTATTAGAAGCCTCCAACTCTATTAGTATCATAAAACCCAAAATGCATCAACTTACAAAGTTTGATAATATTTAAACAGTTAAGACTGAATATATTATAATATAATTATAAAATACCATAAGTAGGTCACAGTGACCTACCTTTTGATTAAAATTTTCTGAAGACTCAAGATACATTAGTTGACAAAATTTGATGATTCTAATTAAATAAGTACCTGAGATATCCAAAAGTAGGTCACCATGACCTCCTTTTGGGTCAACATTCTCTGAAAACCCAAGATGCATCAACTAGCAAAGTTTGACGATTCTAAGCTAATTAGTACCAGAGATAATTAAATATAGCCATCAAATGTCAAAAGTAGGTCAGGATGACCTACTTTTTGGTCGACATTATCGAAAAACCCAAAATGCCGAAACTAACAAAATTTGATAATTCTAAGCCAATAAGTACCTGAGACATTCAAAAGTAGGTCACCATGACCTACTTCTTGTTGGACATTCAATGAAACCCTAAGATGCCTCAACTGAAAAAGTTTTATGATTCTGAGCCAATAAGTAACAGATATAATTAAATATAGCCATAAAATGTTAAAAGAAGATCACAGTGACCTACTTTTTGGTTGACATTCTCTGAAACCTCAAGGTGCCTAAACTGACAAAGTTTGATGACTCTAAGCTAATACGTACCTGAAATATTCAAAAGTAGGTCACCGTGACCTACTTTTTGGTCGACATCCTCCGAAAAACCCAAGATGCATCAACTCAGAAAGTTTGATAATTCTAAGCCAATAAGTACTGGAGATACTTAAATAAAGCCATAAAATGTCAAAAGTAGGTCAATGTGACCTACTTTTTGGTCGTCACTCTCTGAAAACCAAATATGCATCGACTCACAAAGTTCGATGATTCTAAGCCAATAAATACCTAGGATACTTAAATATAGCCATGAAATGTCGAAAGTAGGTCATCGTGACCTACATATTGGTCGACATTTTTTAAAGACCCAAGATGCATCTACTGACCAAGTTTGATGATCGTAGGTCTGAAGGTAATCAAAATATGCGTTTTAAACAATTTGAACACAAATGTCGGCCAAATTCAAATTCATGACCCGTTTCTATGATAATACACTTCCCATGTTTTACCATGTATAATCTAACTGTACTAAGAGATGCCCTATAGCGTCATAGACTCGTTTGGTGCGCAGTGTAGGGAAAGTGAAGAGAGGATCAAACTATTCCGTAATTTGATGATATTTGCAAGAAAGTTTGAATCCTTTTAGACATTTTCTTAATTTATAAATACTGAACTCAAACAGTAAAAAAAAATACAAGTACAGTGGTTTTAATCTTGTTTTGCACATATTTTATCAGAGATTATGATGCAATTAATCTGAGTCATGTGAACAAACATACTTTGTCACCTTAATTTAATTAAACTTTTCCTTTCTTTATTCTACTTGTATAACATCATCAATTAACACAATACATTATATAAGGACAGCAGAAATCAAGCAAGAAAATAGGGGGAAATGAAAATGGTAAAATTTAACACAGAATGCCTTTTCACTTTCATTCATAAAGAAAAAAAAGAAATTAGCTGGTGAACGTTGGAAAAATAGACGGAAGAAGGAATAGTAAAGAAGAAAAAATATCAAACTCTGTCATCAAAATGATAATGAAATCAAGCATTATTATATCTCGTATGTTGTCATCTCAGATGAGGAAGGATGTGGAAAAAATAAGTAGGATGTTGCAAACATTAAGATAAAAAGACGCTAATACATGTATCTTCATAAATACAGAAGTTTTAAAATGTTTATAAATTATCCAAGCAATCTAAATATTACAATAACAGAAGTTTCAATTCGAATCATTATTTAAGAAGACTACTAAAATAATAACACATTAACTAGAATGTAGAAAGTTTCAGTAATTAATATATTAGTATTTGACAAGAAGGTTGATATTTTGCAGGGATTCTTGTTTTAAAATGATTAAGCATTTGCTAAATCTTTTTTTGCTTCACAGAAAAAGTGGGGATCAGCAAACAGTATGATTAGAAAAATGTATTTTCAGTTGTCTTAGTATATTTCCGATCCAGGGAGTCAAACTGACCCGGACGGTTATCACACATAACTTTTATGAACATTTTTACAAAATAGGAAAAAGAGATTTGTTTTGAAAGTTTGATTCATTGTATCTTTATATATCACTATCTTATATTCTACTAATTTAAGTTCTAAGAATGACACAAGATATTTCGATGTCTATTTCTCAATCTTTGAAGCATTCCAGTCTTATTTGGTAAAATAAATGTTGTTTCAAAAGCGTATCCTTGTTATGGCTACAAAAATAGTTTTTTTTTTCTCCTTGATAAATTGTAGTATTTATTGCATTATTAAGAATTAGCCATTTACAGCACAACACCACATCCTTAAAAGTGTCTATGAAATCGGCTGTACTAATCGCACAGGAAGATGTACTCTTACAATATCATTAATGAATGTAAATAAATAATATCAAGTTGGTTTAGTTAAGTGTCCACAGACGTAGCATTGTCACATTTGGTATAGTAAAGTGAGTAAGCTTTTTTAATATTATCTCATACTGAATTTGCGATTGTGGTATCCTAAATAGTTTAGTCTTATCTTTAAATCTTCCATTTTTATTATTTGCTATACACATATATAAAAAGCTGTCTATTGTTTGTTTGCATAACCTAAAAAAAGCTTTCTGTCTTTTAATATCATTATATTGCCTATTGTTGATGGAAATTTCACAAAGTTTCAAAGAAAATATTCATGAATCTCGATCTATCCAATGCCCACTTAAAAATGTTTAAAAATTTCAAAGATTTGATTTTTAAAAAAATCAGATAATACGCAGCACAGTTAAGGTTACAAAGAGGAGGCGGAACCTAATTTGTACGGGAAAACTTGACTATGACATCATACACAATATATGTCATACAACATTTCTTTAAAATACCACAAAATGAGTTTATCTGTTAATTTAACAGTTAGAAATCATCAAACTACATAAAAACTAACTACAGAGTGTTGTTTTGTCGTTAGTTAAATCCCACATAAAAATCTATAAACAAGTCACTGATCGCAATACACTTGTCAATATGACGTCATTTCTTACAACGTAACGTAGTTTGTATATGCAGTGAGAAACAGATCAATATATTTTCTCTACAAAATATGTATTCTCTAATTAAAAAAATATTATTTACATATATTCTATGGACAAATAACTTGAATTTAATGACTTCTTCACTATTTTATTAATATATTTCTGTACATTACGTATTTAATTGACTCTGCCGTATATTTTTATGCAAGTACAACGGAGGGTAATGTGGGGGAGGGGGGTCTAAATAAATCGATCTAGTGCAAGGGCATACACTCTACTGATCAAAGTAAACTTTTATATTTCAACCACAGAACTATTAAGGTATCTGAAAAGTGCTGCGATCTTGATGAAATCTTAAAAACAATTAAATGATATCAATATTTCATGCCGCAGACCAGCAAAAAATATAGCATTCGGTCATACAAGTATAATTTTAACAATGAAATTGCAGAATTTATACAGGATTGCAGAACTTTTTAGAAACTACAATGCGTGTTAAAAATATTTATACACTAAACATGGAAATTTAACTTGGTTATGCCCTTGCACTAGTGATATTTATATGTAACATCAAAACTTCAAGTCAATGTGCTAAAATCGCTTGACTAGTCTAAATATAAGATAAAATCGTCCTCGATATGTTGTTTTTAATCATAATTACAATTATCCGATATAAATAAATTTAGTAAAGAAAATCGCCATCCCGATCACAGAAACATTTTTAAATACAATATTTAGTCGATATTTCCATTGCGCACCTTAACTGTACTGCGTATTAAATATTCTTATTTAGAAAAATCATTGTCTTGATTAAGAGAGATATAAAAACCCATGCTTCCCGTCCTTCTAACCAATTGCTTATTCAAATCTAGCGTTGTAAGAACAGTAACGCGGTAGCGACTACATGTACCACAGGAGGTAGCTTTGAGGTATCTTGTGGGGATTTTATCGACTGATATCTCAATAAAATAAAAAAATTAAATAATACAACTGTAAATGCCATGACCGATCCCTTTTTTGGTTACGTTCGTTCGTAAAATGTCGGTGTTTCTCTATAAGGGTATTAAGCTACCCCCTCCAATTAAAAGCAATTAATATATAATTGCAGTAAAGTTTAATTGGCGTCTATCTTTTTATGTTTTGGTTTTCTTTTCATTCTATTGCAAAAGAAAAAAAAATATGAACTCAGAATTTCTGCTAGCTTTAAATATGCAACCTTTCAGGATATAATGGTATTTTTTAAGTCAAAATAAGTCACAAACATTAGTTGAACTGCATTCAAATCGTAGCCAATGCTTAACTCTCAAACATAAGAAGGTTTAGAAATATTTTTGCATTATCTAAAGAAAATAAGTAAACTCTTCAATCTTTGAAAAAATCACCATCACTTTTGATTAAATGTAACATACTTGCATAAGAAATTTTAAAGCTGTCTCTGTAATCAAAGCTGATGATTTTAATTCGTCAGAAAATATGGATCAGTTTTACACTGAAGATTTAAGAAACCATGACCACAAAGTTTTTCCCTTTATTTTTTTTTTTTTTATATCCTTATGGGATAAAACGAGTGTATACATTGCTCTTAAATACGGGAAAATAAAGTAAAAAGAAAATTCAACTACAAATGTAATATTTGTACTTAAAAAAACTGTCATAACTTGGTAGTAAGAACTCTCTCTCTCTCGTTTGTAAAAAACAACTTTTTTCATTCTCCCTTTTTTCGTCTTCATCTTTGTTTTATTCTTCTCCCCTCTCACTCACTCTCTCTCTCTCTCTCTCTCTCGTGCATGTATCTATTTTTTTTTCTTTCATTCCCCTTTTTGGTTTATTCAGTTCATTTCAGTGTTAACTTATGACAACATTTTATCAAAGTACAAGGAATCTTTCAGACATATACAATATAATGAAGTTTCATCTTAAAATAATGAAACCGATTGGTCATGATGACAAAATTACAAAAATCGGGAATTCTTGTCTAAAACATTGTAACCAAATTTAAGTAGGTTTGATTCCACGGTGTTAAAATTTCATGATATCTCAAACATTACAAATTGTGATTGTTTTAATTTCACGTTTCAAGAAACTAATTCAAAATTTTATATACTAGTAAGCGTTTTTATTAACTAATTATGACATTCACGATGGGCTTTAATTTTAATTTGGTGAATGAAACTTGCTAAGTCCAAAGCAACATAAAGATGGTAAAACTTTGACCTAGCATCGCTTTAGTTCCTCATAATGAGAGGGTTGGCTCAATTGTCCAAGTTCTAGATAACCTGCATTACTTTCTTCTGTGTCATTAATCGAGGGATTAATTAATTGTACAGGTTCTTGACAGTTTGTCCTTTCTTCAATCCTTACCGGAGCAGTAACGTAGGATTCTTTTGCTGAATTTTCTTCCTTATTTCCAACGTTTAAGCTTTGTCTTTTGTAAAAAGCTCTTCTGGCATTTCTAAAAGATAAAGGTATTTTACAAAATCACACCATAGCATTGAAAATTCAGAGAAGAAAATTGGAACATTTACTTATGATTTAATTCTTGTTAGATGATCTTATAATTATGAAACTTTTTTTTTCAATAATGATGAAGTTTAGACCCACCTGACAATAAGAAAAATGTTAAGCAGTATACTTAAAAAGAGAGCTGCGATAACTCCATACAGAGATGACATGACTATTTGGTTTGAATTCCACTCTGGTCCTTTGTTGGTCGCTTAAAAGAAAACCAATATGTATATGTATGAACTGTTAAGGGATTTTCACTCCTTTTATTTATCTTTATAATTACCCTGATCAAAATTGATTTTAAATACAGTTCTCCATGGAAGTAAACAGAGCTGCATCTATGCATGCGATCAAAATAACATGACGCTATAATTGATAAAATCTTGATTACAAATCTTAAATTATCTATCACAAATTAAAGTACTTTGCCTTTGTTTACTTAATATTTTTCCCTTTCTATTTTTTTTCTGTGACAACTCTTTGAAAATAAGGTGAGTTGATTTCTTTTTAATTTAATCGGAATGTTAATTTTGCCAATCGAAAGGTCGGGAGGTAAGCTTAGCCCAATATGCATGTAGACCTCGAGGGTTTATCTTTGTATCTAACGTCAGTCGTCAAGGACTATTGAAATTGACATGGAAAACTTCGTGAATTTTAAATCTATAGTTAAACATTTTTAAAATCTAAATTTACAATTTTATGTCACAGAGAAATGGAAACGGAGGATTCATTGACAGGGAAATAGTTCTTATAGAAAAATGGGATAATTTATGCATAAAGTACTTTGCACGTTATACAAATTATCTACCGTTTCCACCTTAATACATAAATATCCACCATTTTCATTAATCGTTGATGTCCCTAGCATACTCAAATAACTAGGCAGTGATACCCTAAATATTTGAAGATATATATTTCCAATTTAAAGTGAAATGCCCAGTTACTTGTGTAAATATGTGAAAGGGTGTTTTCCATTGACAAAAGCTGTTCTTTAAATAATTAGAGATATATTCTTTAAAAAAAAAAGCTACATTTTTATGGTATACTTTATTCAATGATCTTTCTTTATTGACCCTGTTTTCATCAATGTACATTAATTTAGCAACCTTGGTTATATTTCACAGATGAACACTAAAGGTATGTAGAGTAGGATTTTCCCCCGAATTTGAAATCTTACACAAAAGCCAAATTCCCCTTTTCTTTCCTAGAGTAAGATTTCTTCGCTTACTGTATAAACAAAAGTCAATTTATTTCTAATGAAATTTAACGTGTCTAAGATTCATAAAAAAATGGTTCAGTATGGAATCTAAAATATTACTTTTCATATCCAAATTTTAATTTATATAAGACCTTGTAAAAGTAATGCTTTAATAAGGATATTGAGATAACGAACAGTATTAAATCTCAAAGTCCATTAAACAATACAAAATAGAAGCAGAGCAAACACGGACCTCCGAAACATCAGAGGTGGGATCAGGTGCCATGAGTAGTAAGCATCCCCTGCTGACCGGTAAAAATTTTAGATAATATCTATTGATACAAAACTGGTACAATTATTTATTTTGCCTTTTACGGAGAGTATATGATCTTTGTATCTTTGCTTGGACGAAGGATATACTAAGAAATTATTTACTATATATTATTGATGGGTTTCCTATTTAATTTTGTCAATATTTGAATCAATGAGATATTGAAATCTCTCTCTTTCTCTCTCTCTCAAACAATCACTGCTCTTGAAAGACGAAGGAACAAGTTTTTCTTTTCGATACCAATGGTGTACAATTAAGGACATATGATACAAACAAAAAATGGATGCCTGGATTGGTATATTTTTTTTTGCCTAATTTCATTGCAAATGATGCAAATAATAAATTTCTAGAACATCAAAAAATTGTAAACCCTTTGTGATGTTCAAAATTCTGCCTTTCTGAAACCTTCTTTATTAATCTTTACAAATATCTGTCACTTTAAATTCAATTTTTGTGCAAATCTAAATAAAAAAAAATTAAAGCTATGCGGTGAAAGTTATTCATTTCATTAATTTAAACATGAAAATTTGAAAGGAGAGAAGAAATTCTCTCATGGTGTGTAGGACAATTCTATTTCTTTAAGAAACAAATTTATTTAAATTACATTTTTTTATCTTGTTACAGTTGTCTAACCCATTAGATTGTACCATAAGAGTTTTTGATTAATTTTGTTTAATGAAATAGATGAAAGATTTAAATGTTTCAATTTACAGAATTCTTTGAGAATGATATTTCTTTTGATATATTTTGTATGATTAAATGGCACTGACTCTCATTTCCAAAATCGTAATAAAAATGATTCAATTTCCAGGGTGGGGGGGGGGGGG
>PRKT01000748.1:187095-244643 GCA_003671525.1 Saccostrea glomerata
GGGGGGGGGGACGGTGGTAGTGGTTGGAAGGAAAGGGTGTTATGTCCCCAAAAACCAATTGTCCAGAGAAAATATTTCAGGAAGAAAAGTCCCATTTTTCAAATACCACATATATGTGTATATTAAGAATCAGGGATAGGAATTTTCATAACGCTGTTAAAAAAAATAAAAATAAAAAATATAAAAAAAAAGATGTGATTCTTAATGAAGGTATAAATTAGTATAAGTGTGTAGCACATTTTTGAACAATTTTGTGCGCCTAAATTCACATTGTATTTAAGAGGAATTTCATTCAAGAAAACACAAACAATTAATTCCAAGTGTTTTCTCTATGTCTCAAGAATACAAGAAAAATTGAAAATGTTAATATACTATCATTGCAGTACGGAATAATCCTTTCAACTGCACACCCTTTCAGTACAAATTCTATCGAAATTCGATGGAATTTGTACTGAAGGGTGTGCAGATGCATGCTATTCCTCCAGCACAATGTCCATTGCATTTTGATTTGGTAATTTGACCCAAAGGTGCCGTTTTCTCATTCTGCAATCCAAAACGCAATTAATAATCGTATGTACCAAAGTTAACAAGCGTCATGAAGTACAGAAATACTTACTATCATTACATGTACATCTTTTATCACTAGTATTTTTCCATCCTCGTTCAAAGAGTCCAGAAGGGCAGAGTCCTGTCACGTGATCACATGTTGCGTTGTTTGCGCATTGTACACACGGAAAACTACAGTTTTTTCCGTAGAAATTTGTCAGGCAAGCTGGAAATATATTCGCTTTCTACTTATTCCTCTGTCTTAGCTGACTTAAAAATGTATTGAGCAAAAGTGAATATTTTCGATAGAAAATAAAATTATTCAATTATCCATCTCTGTTATTCTTCAGACACTGCATAAGCTATACAAGCACAGTTTTTTGGGGTGTGTGAAATTTCACTAAATTAACATCTATCAAGGTTTCGGGGACATTAAATTTCGTTGTTCGAAAGTACAAGTGTACCCATATGACTGAATAGCTGTATATATTTTTTTTCGCCGATCGGATTCTCTTTCGTTGATAATTGTTTACATGATTGTATAACGAAGTAAACGAAATTTGATATTTATTGGATATAAATTTTCTGATTTGACAAGCAGGTCAAAGTATGTACAAAGAATAAAAAAAAATACAATTACAAGCTGAAAACATTCATTTGACTTTGTTACAATTGTGCAGGGTATGTGGGTTATTACATATAAAACAGGTTGTCAGTTGATTTTCTTATTCTTTTAACATCTATTAGAATTCTTAAAGCTAAATTTGACATCATAAATTGTGAAATTTTGACATTATCGCACTTGAATATATACATGTACGTAATGTAATGTTTGCAAGTAGTTTTTCCACAGAAACCACATAGTAATTAGCATTCGAGAAATGGCGTGAAATACATAAGGGAACACATGTTTTAATATTTTTTTTATGATAGAAACTGACCTTCCGGTGACTAATCAATCAAATTAGAAATATATTACATGAATATTTATCCTTTGTATTAAGAGTTTTTTTATGCATTTTAAAACCATAACTAAACTAATGCATAAATGCGGGACCTAATCATTTGTTGGACTTAAATTTCTTTAAATCAGAGAATCGTGCGTTTACTTTCATTGCAGTAGAGATTCGTCCATCCATCTTCACAACCTTCGAGGCAGCTCCCATCAACTTTGTTGCACGATACTCCTTTTGCACAGTATCCACATTTGTGACAACAGTATAACCCGTAAGTTCCTTCATCACATTCTGCAGTCAAATATGTACATTGATTTTAAAAACAGTGGGTGTCAAACTAAAGTATGAGAGTTATAAAAATGTTTATTTCAAAAAAATAATTACATCAATACCTTCATTGCATCTTTGATCAAGTGTATATTTCCATCCTGGTTCACAGTATCCCGCAGGACAAGAACCATCCACCTGATCGCATACTGCTTGTTTAGCACAGTGTCCACAGACAAGACTACAATTTCTTCCGTAGAAACCTTCCCTGCATTCTAAAATTATTTTCTTATTTAATTTCTTGTCAGAAATGCATACATCGGCTACAATCAACACCCAAGCCCGAAGAACATAAACTGAGAACAAATTTAAGACAAGATTTTGTTTTTAAATATTTTGGGTTATATTAATTTTATGTACTTCAATATTTGAAAGTTTATTTAATATTCCAATCTTAAGACATAAAAATTTTGATTTCTTATCAAGATTGTTTCAAAATTTTTATTGATTTGATATTTTTAGTTATGTCTATTATCAGTTTATGGTCATGAGACCAGTTCTCACATCGCAAAGCAAATAACGCTTACAATCTTTCTACTAATAAGAAAAACAATCAAATGATAAGTCATATGATAAACAGCTTTAGATTACAACTTTTACACATCTATGAGATACAATTTGTTTTGTTTTTTGGCATATTTGAGAAAATATCTTTACAGAATGGAGGAGGGAGGCTGTCACTTTTACAACCCTGTTCATCGCATTCCCCGTTTATCATACAATCATTTTTACACTGGTCACAAGAAATACAATTTCGAACACTGTCCTGGTATGAACAACCTGTGTTTATACAGAAAATATTACGTTTACTGTTTATTTTCATATATTTCCATTTCTAAATTTTTCTCCATAATAACCCTTTGAAAGTAAGCGGAGTTGATCCCTGATAATTCTGCCGGAATGTAAATTAGGCAGGTCGATAGGTCAGCAGCTAAGGAGGCCTAATACGCATGCAAAGCTCGTGCGCATCTGTCTCTGTGTCTGACGCTAAGGAGGCCAAATATGCATGTAAATCTCGTGCGGCTGCCTTTGTGTTTGACGTCATCAGTGTGCGAGGAATACTGAAATTGGCATCGTGTAATTTAAATCGATTAGTCTACATTCTTAATGTCTAAGTCTAAAATTTTATTTCACAATGAAATGGAAATATAAGGAATCACTGTCTAGTTTTGAGAATATGCCAGGGACATCAACAATAGTGGGAAACATGGGATAATTTTAGCTTCGCCCGTTATGCAAATTATCCCATGTTTCCCACTATCGTTGATGCCCTGGCATATTCTCAAAACTAGACAGTGATTCCTTAATTAAACTGTATATGTATGTTTATGTGCATCAAAATTTTACTCCCAAAAAACGATCTATAGGTCAGAGTATATGGTAGCTAGTGTTTATAGAAAAAATGTTTTCGAAGTCATGTAAATTCATCGTCTCGGAATGATTTCAAACTGACGAATTGCAAATAAATATTTCGCAAATTGGTCTGCTGTAAAGAAAGACCTACATGTACCGTAAACATGAAAGACATACCGTAAATCTCCAGCTCACAGATCTCAAGAATAGCACCCCCATCAATATTCTTATTTGCGTATATCTTTACATATTGAGCTGTATGATAACAATTCACTTCAAGCACTGTTTCAAGAGTAACATTTCCGGAATCCTGATAACAGGTGTGATTAACACTCCATTCTGAATTATTGGATACAAGTACTGAAAATCCGCTCAGTCTTTTAGTGCTGTACGCTCCACCTAAACATATCAGCATTAACATACTTCAATTAAATTGATAATTCTAAAAAGGAAGAATAACTGTTCAAACAAAAAGAAATCCAATTAAACTTTTTTTAATGTTATGATATTCTCATATCTAAAAGATTTACCTAATCATGACTTTTAAGACTTTCTATCAGCTTTTCAACTGATCATATAACTGGATTTATTTCCAGAACAGGAAATGTTATTTATGAACCATCTATTCAATTCATTCTTTGCTTGTATAATTGTATTTCTTAAGTTCGAGTCAATTGATAAAAAAAATAACTAACGGTCATTCCTTAACCAAATTCGAAAACTTTTCAAATTGAAGATGTTACTCAGATCAATGTTTAACCAGGCCCCCGACTCTATTAAATTCATTCTATTTTTGTATAATTGCATTTCTCTAGTTCAGGTTAATTGTAAAAAAGAAATACTCACGGTCATTCCTGTACCAAATTCGAACACTTTTCAAATTGAAGACTCTACCGAGGTCAATATTTAACCAGGCCTTTGACTGTCCTGGTGCCGTGTGCATACAGTCAACATAACTCTGATTGAAGTTTCTATCGATGGTTTTGTTTGCATCTCCGGAGTAAGATCCCCATACGTACAAAGAGCTGCTTTCCACTTTCGTCTTGTTAGTTATAAGTAATGAAGGCTTATCTTTAGAGAAGAAAATTATATTAGAATGCATATTACCTATCGCAGGTTCGATAAGTATAAGATACATAAAAGAATTATATTCAATTAAAAAAAATTATCATCTGTATCTACCATCTGAATGCCATGCAACTATGTTAATAATAATAATAATATGTACTAAGGTTGATCCACAAGTTCGTTGAATTTCTTTCTAAAGTTTTATCGTAATTTGATGAAAGCAAACAACAGGCATAATTATAATACAATGTCGAATTGCAACAATATTGGTAAAGGTAACTACTTTAAAATTATACTGACATGGTCACACTAGCTTTCTGTAAACGGTTAATGTGGGACCCGGGGGAGACTTCCATGTTAGTCAAGTTAGATATGTTACGTCACTTTATAGAAGCATCTCACCCTCATGTCCAGCTCGTAACAGTACAAAATGCTTCTCTTTTCTCCGTTTTTTTCACATGAAAAGTCTGGGTGTTCTCTCGCACCAAGTTTTCTTGATTTTTAACTCATATTCCAAAATGCTCCCCATCTTTACAAATGCTGTTTGAATTTCAATAGCGATGTCAAGAAAAAGTACATCAGTCGACGACATCAATAAACGCTTTTAATTTTTCTTGGTTGATAAACACTTAATTAGAAAAGATCCTCCAAAAAAGTCCACACCTTTAATAAACGTCTATGGAAGTTCTATTATTCTTAATTTTCTTCTACCACTAGAAAATCAGTAACTAAATGTATTTTCCTCAGCCTATCTATAATATATGCGTTTAATACAGAGTGATCCCGTGATTTTCACAAAATTTATGACTTCACACGTTGTTTAACAACGTAAATATGAACACTTAATCATCAACTTATAAACTTAATATCAACTCAAATCAGTAAAACTCTCACACAAAGGTTTGTAAAAGATAAAGCAATCGTAATAATGACAAAATCTTTGTTTTATATACCACCTAGGGCGGTTTTATTCTCAATTCACTTAATAAGAAATAAAATGATAATAAACGCGTTAATATCTTCCCCGCATTTCCAAACAACCGTTTCTATAGCAACTGCCACAGACTTACCATCATAAACATCTAAAATGTTTATTTTTAAATATTCAACAAGTGTCTGTATGTTCAATTGTAATTTTCAACCAATTTTACTTAAAAATAAATAAAATATGAAGAAATTATAAGAAGTTTTGGACCATTCCTCGTACATGTTCAATTAGATCTTCATATAGTAGCATAGAGCTGAAATAATGTGTATGGTTTTTTTTCTATTGGTAGGCTAACCTGTGATGTTTTTTTTAATGAATCATGACATTCTATGATATTTGTACCTGAATAAAATCAAATATAATAAAATATATGGAGATAACAAATATTTTTCACACTCAAAGGTCCATTGAATATTATGAAAAATAATGATTTTTTTTTTTTAAATTAGTTCAGTGTAACATTGCAAATTTCACCTAAACAGAGCCGAAGCGCAGCCAAAATTGAAAATGGTTTTCGAGGGGAGAAATTTTCAATGTGAAGTACATATCAACATTTATAATATTAAACTGATTTTTATACAAATATGTATTACAGTGAACCTTTCGCACATATATTTGCACAATCAACATTTTTTTAATACCACCCGTCGTCAAGCAATGTTTAATGTTGCTACACTGTAGTGTATAGTTTCATTATTCGGCGCAAAATATGAAAGTTTTTTTTCTTCAAGTTTTTCTCGACGAATCTGCTTCCTCCAATGTACATTTAAGTAAAGATATTAAAAATAGGAAAACACGGACCTACAAAGCATCATTGATGGGATAACGTGTGAAGTAATATTCTTCATCGTCAGTATAGCGGAAAATTATTTTGTATCAGAATATCTGAATATTGAATTTTACAAAAGAGAATTGAAATGTAAATTAAAAAATTCCGTCTGTTTACAGAAAAAATGATTGCTGGAGAAAGACTACTTAACTGCTGTTGTTTTCGTATTGACAAGTTTATCCTAAAACTAAGAGACACTTTCTCTCTTACGTTTAAATAAATTACAAATATTCCATGAAATTAAAATATTTTTGACATGTTAAATTTCTCAAACATACCTTTAAAAGTAACATTACCGTGACAGGAAGCAAACAATATGACATTAATCCAAATGTAAATTAGTAATGGATTACTCAGATTAAATTCCATACTTGATTTTCAAAAAATGCTATAGTTAAACTGAAGAGGATTCATGAAAAACTATGAACATGCTTTATAATACGCTCCTAACAAGGAGATATATACATATAATATTTTCTTTTATTTCCGTATCTAATCTTGAAATACTTGTGCAGATTAGGACAATTAACATCCCTTTTCAGTACCAGATTTAAATTAAAGAAATGTTGCGTTTTCCATTTTGTAAACCTTTGAGATTTATTCAATTTCTTAAAAGAAACGAAATGTTGTTAATTTGATGATCGTTTCATTTTTTTTTAAGTTCACCAGGATAGATTGTGTTGACATATGAATGAAAATAACCATTGCTCAATGAAAATTCGTCGTCGATATATCTAAGGGACGACTTGAAGGCCGTTGCAAGTGTGTTCTTCTTTTCACCCATAACTAACCTGATTATTAAAGAATTCTGAATGTGTGAATTAAAGGGAATATTGATATCTTGAAGTTTTATCTTTTCATAACTTTCATTCATCAAAAATTAAGTTTTGCGATAAATATGTTTTGATCAGTTTCAAACGTCAGTGTTTATTTTTAATGTTAGTTTTTTTTTCTTTACCAAATGCGTTTACTCCATTACTAATGCTATTTTGACATGGTTGTTGAACGATATTTTTAGGTAAATGTGTGAGCATTATGCCTCTGTGAGACTGATGAAAACCATAAAAAATTCTGGAAAATACGTTTTCATGCATATGAGCCTCCCATTTTAAGATCTGAGGAAAATCAGATAACCCGTTCTTAAAAAAAATAATTTTTATCTGACTGCATATTGATCCATAATAGCCTAATTTTCAGTAAATATAAATGCATAAAAGATAAATTTTGTATAAATTAGCTGTATAATGTAGACGTAATCACTATGTTTGAGTATCAATTTGGAAGAGCGGAATTTCTCCTAATTTTCGACCTTGACCTGTCCAAGGAGAATTGTCCCTCTTTGCACTTAATTAACTACTAGTAAATTGTGTAAAAATTATTTTCAAACATTTTCTACTCTAAAAAAATATATACTTTCTTCAATCATGATATTATTTTGATATTCAAAGTGTTTGCTTGTTTCCATAGACCTCCATGCATTTTTCATTAATTAATTGCTGTTCTTGTAATTATATGTTTGAGCATTTCTCTTAGTAAATTCTTTTCTAATCTTCAATACCTTGAATAAGTTTTAGGGTATTTTATAAAGGATTTATATCGAAGGTTAGAAAACTATGCCCTAATACGGGTTGAAAGGGATTTTATAAGGAAGCAGTGCTGTCAATTTTTTTTATCATAACATTGAGAGTCATCTACACAGGAAGATTACACTTGAAACACTAAATATAATGTAAAAAAGAAAAAGAAAAAAAGGACATATTAAAGTATCAGTTCTTCTTATAAGCATGGCTAATGGCTGTTATATTCAAATTAATAGTTTAGGCCCCGAAGAATTACTTAACACACATTTATGAGCATTTTAATCTCAGATGAATTACTGTAAACCAACTTTTATTCGCGAGGACTTTATTTCGCAATGAACTGGGGGTAAACTAGTTTGCGACGATTACATTTCGCGATCAAGCCTTTCTAGGATCTTTTTATAAAAGAAACAGTGACTTTAAGTACTGGATCGCGGCGAGAAATATTCGCGATGACGAGGCTCTCGCGACTTCGCGAAAATTTCTAGCACGCGAATAAAAGTTGGTTTACAGTATTTCCATAATTCTTTTTGCACAGGATAAGCATACATGCATATCATTTAGTTTATTGGTATAAGTTACAGGTTAGTTCAAGATATTAGACGACCTATGAATCGCATAACCCTCCATTCCGATCACCTTTTAGACAATTTTAAGTTGAAGGGATGCTAAATCTCGACTCTGTGCTATGTATACATTGAATTTGTCTGATTGTACAGCAATGTTTAATTATAACCAATAATCATTGTATCATGAATTTCTTAAACTGTTATTTAAGAAATAAAGTCCCCGTTTTCGTGAATGTTGAAGAATAACCTCCAAGGTCGAGAAATGTTTGAAAGATTAAAAGAGGAGACGTTAGCCGAGGATTTTATATTTCAAACAACAATTCGAGACCGAGAAGATTATTCTACATCATTCACGACAACAAGGACTTTACTCCTATTTTACTACATGTACTATCAGTTTCTAAAAGAAAATGACTGATCGTTTCTCTATAGAGAAACGAATTAGGTCACCATGCTGCGATAACGCTGTTCCATTTAGCACCAGAGTGTGAATGTGTTTGTTTACATGTGAATAGAATGCAGTCGATTTGTGCTTTTGCTGCATTAAAATTAGCCTTTTATTAATCATAAATATGTTTGCAGCTTATATAGATTAATCTTTTTGAATATACAATAACAAAAATCCGTTTTCTAATTTACAACTTTATCATTAAAATCATGGAGCTTAATTATAGCGTAGGGATTTTCGTGAAACAGTCCCGCTTGGCTTTAGAAAACCTACATTCATCAGCAGACGACACATCAATGTGGTTTAAATAAGTATTTCATTCTTAAGTCAAATCGTACATTTTAACTGCACAGGTTTGATTCGTGTTTCTGATCTGATTATTTTTTGACGACGTTCGTAATTTATTAGAGAATAATGTCCGCGGTATTTCTTTTATCTCGATAATAATTGTGGTAGAATTGAAAATGAAGACCAAACCATAGACTGACCCAGCGTTAACTTCAGGAGATCCCTCTTCATGGATTTTAAACTTCCCTATCTTATTGTTAACAACGTTACTAAAAATAACGGTAGAAGACAGAATATAACGAATTATTTTAACACTGAAATGTAAATGGAAGGATTCGTTATATCCCGATCTTGACAAGGAACATAATCATTTGACTAACAAGTAAACATAATTAAAAAACCCACACATATAAAGATTACCTAACAGTCATTCTTTCTTTTGAACAATATTTACTGCTGACTGTCACAAACCTTGATTTTTAATATTATGTTTTTTTATAATTACTTTTTTACATGTATTCAAGTGGTGTAATTATCTACGGGAAATATTATGCTCTGGATTCCGAAAATTCAAGAACTATACATGTACGATATTCTCTTTATTTGTCCCCGCCGTACAAATGATTTCTTTTCACGACGTCTATTCATAACCCAGGAGATTTATTTAAGGAATATGTGTCTAATTTATAAATTTCATGATGTGATTAATTAATTGGCTTGCGTTATAATTTGCAATAACGTCGTTTATGCATAAAATTATCACGCAAGTCATTCGTTTAATCATTGCCATGAAATCGAAAAAACTGACAGTTATATCTTATATTGCCATGCAATATATTCTGCTAATCAATGTGGTACAAGCCTCGCTTCTTGTCTTTATTTGTCCCATCCGGCACGTAATCTTTTAACCACACGTATAGATGAACCATTGCATTTTTTGTAGGAATAAAGTACAATAAATATTTGGAATTTAATCGCGGTCATTAGAAATGTAAATATAGCGAAATAAAGTAAATTTAGCATTTGTAATTTTATATGTTACAAAGATATCAAAAATTAAAAAAATTCAAATATTACCAACTGAATTCTTATAATTGATATGCTTGACATGTATGTATATTCAATAGATTTTTTTTAAACGAGCGAGATTAGCATAATGAATGCTTTTTCTTAATACATGTAACATCAAATGCTAATCTGTCACAAATTTAAATGAAGTCTACAAGGAAGTAGAGCTTTCACGGTTTCTTTTTCCTCAACGTTCAGAGTCCTTCAGACACAGAAAGAAAGTACTTGAAATACTTTAATAACATGGTAAAGGGAAACACAATGTACCTGAACTTGTTAAAGTATAAGTTAATATTATCAAGTTTAACTATGGGCTGTTATATTTAAGAGTTAAGTTTTTCATAGAATTGCTTATAGCATATATATAAGCTAATTTATTTTTATATGGCATAAAGGTTTAGGTCAATCATGGAAGTGCAGAGCCCTCCATTCTTAACACTTCTCACACGCTATACGCTTTTTAATTTTTTTTTTTCAGATATGTTATAAGAAGTTTATCCAATCTAACTTCGTGTTTTTCTGAAAAAAAAAAAAATCATTTCTGCAAATCCCGCTACGAATCACTATGTAGTAGATGAAAAATATTCATCACAGTATATGAAATACCATGTTTAACATTATAAGAGGAAAAAGGATGCCGATCCATTTTGAATACTGGAGAAATGGGGAGGTCCATTTAACAAGAACATGTGATCATCATCGGCAGTCGAAAAATCCACGGACAATTAAGTGTGTAAAAAAATGACCAAAACATCAACATTTGAATAAATGGAAGATTATTTTAAAAAATTAATTAAATTTACCTTAAATTTGCCAAATATTGACTTAAAACGATACTGTTAATTTTCTCGTTATATCAAGTTATTTTTCAAAATCCATGTTTGTCTTAGAAATTGGAGCATTTTTTCAGTTCACATTGTAAACATGGATTCTATAGGCAGGCTGTAATAGTGAATTGCAATATAGGTAAAAGACAATAGAAATCTGAGGTAATTACGTCTTTTGAATTTATTTGACTATTAACTTCTTTCTCTAGTGAAATATTCAGACAAGAATCGGACTATGTGGAAACTTTAGTTTAAGAAAAAAATCTCTTCATGCAGAAGTTCTTTTAAAAAATAAAATCTTCGCCTTAATATTTAATAGGTCTGCATTATTTGTTCATCTATTCTTCACATACTGCTCCAAGTTGAGTTAATATTTTGCCTATTTTTTTTATTTGAATAAAGAAATCCTCATGATACAGTGTTTGTTAAATTAATGGCTTCAAATATGTGTTCAAATGTCAACAGAGAACTTTCCTTTCTCAAAATAGATGTTGAAACTGCTGACAGAGAACTTTCCTTTCTCCGTGAACCTTGAGTACCCCCATATATTCAGAAATGTGTTATCTCGCGTTAAGAAACTACATATTTGACACCTTTAACTGCTTGAAACTCCAAATGCATGGCAGCATTATATTTGGTGTATATGAAAACTTCCATAACGTTTTCAATATTCACATTAGAAAAGTGAACATCATAAGGGGACAAAAGGGGGGAGGGGGGTATTTAATATTCAAAGACGTGAGACAGCTTAATAATTACCAAATATTTGTAAATCGGTTAAAGGTTTATATTAATATGGAGTGCAAGGCAAGACGAAGTCTAAAACTTTTCTCAGCTCACATATTTGATTGATTTTTTTGAAAGTTCAATTGGTAAGTAAGCAGTGACTCATTTCCTATTTTTCGTTTAATTGCAGATGTTTGCAATTCAGTCACTTTTCAGAAAAAGTTATTTTTTTGTTATTTAGTTTTAAATACTATCCTGATTATATTGATCGAAGGCAAAATTACCTTACGTATCAGAAGTGCGTCATTTCCCTTCAGTTTTCTGACAATTGTGTCCCTGTCTTTCTGTGTCCAACTGCAAATGCTAATATCTACTTAAGGACAGATGATAAAAACAAACTTTTGTCAAAGGATTTTAAAATAACAACTTGGGTCACGTTCAAAGGAATAAAATAAATAAATTTCACCGCGTAGTTTTTAATCTTTTATTCAAGTTTGGACAAAAATAAAATTTTAAGTGAAAAATATTTGTATAGATTAATAAGGATGGTTTCAGAGGAGCAGACTTTTGAACATCACAGAAAGTTTACAATTGCTTTATATTCTATAAATTTATTTTTTGCATCACTTGCAATGAAATCAGGCCAAAAATATATACCAATCCAGGCATCCATATTTTTGTTTGTATCAACTGTCCTTAATTAACTTAAATTATTTTGAGAGAAAAAAAAATGATGATGAAGCCAACAACATTCACTATTACGATTTCTGATTTGAAAAAAAAAAAAAATTGCTATCCGTGGTAACAATAGCTGAATATGTCTTTTTAATTCATTCATAATGCTTCCTCTGGTAGTTTTTTGTTCTATTACGATTTTTTTTACAGGTAAACATTATTACATTTAACAGCCTGCAGTGGTTGGTAATTAATCACATATCCGGGTAAATGATAAGACTATTAAAACATTAAAATACATTTTACGACATGTATATCTATCTTGTTGCTTTTTAACGAAGTTTAAAGCGAAGACTAAAGTTTTAAAATATCCATTTCCCGAGTTTGCCATTAGAATCAGAAGGAGTCCTTCTTATACCAAGGGGAGTTGTTTTGTAAAATTTTTCACGTCGAAGAAAATTCTACGGACAGAAAAAAAGCTAAACGGATGCGTAGACAGACAGACCAAAATATATATTATCAATTTTCTGTGAAAGCGGAGGACAATAAAAGTGAGCAGAGTCATTAATTGGAATCATTGTTGTTTTTTGCAATCACAAAAATACTTTTTTGACTGGTTTAATCTAATTAATATTAGATCTTGGATCCGCAAGTAGCGATCTTTAATGGAGCGGATCAAAGATATAATTTTAATTAGATTGAGACTGACCATATTTAAAGTGTACTATAATTTTGAAACCAGAATGCCAACCCCCTGGCAACCTTCTTCCTTTTCACCGACTTTTCATTAAGGTGGCATCCCATCAGTTTACACGATTGACGGTTGGTGTTTCACAAGATAAACCTCCATTACATTTGGATTTTTGCTTAAAGCATTGCAAAGCACATTCGGTTTAGCTAATTTGTTCGACAAAGCCAGAGAAGTAAAGGTCATGTACCGCTAAAAAGTTTTCAAAGGGAAATTCATTCATGAATGAAAAATCATGGTGTAGAAATGCATCCTTTCGATAATTTAAAGGGAATTCAACGTTATAATTAACTTTTTTTTCAATCCTGTACAACTGTAGAAATAGGTGTCAAGTAATTTAACCTGGCCAATTTAAACTTTGTTACAGAAAATAACAATCTCTTATTAACATATATTCTCTATTGTGTCCGAATAGCACCCCTACTAATGTTTTTGTGATTTAAATTCAAGACACGTGGTTTATATTTACCTATTCAAAGGTTATAGGGTAGATCCGGTTTTATAAATAAAATTGGCAGTAAACAGGAAATTGCTATAGTCTGTTTCTTCTGAAACATGTCCTCTGAAAAATGTGTGTTTGCAAACCTTTCTGAAAGACTTTCATGAATTTCAACAGAAATGGATGGCTTAAGGGGGGGGGGGGGTAAATAACAATTAATACATCTTATACTTAACTGCAAAAATTACAGCTCACTAGCGACCGAGATGCTTGTAAAAAATGTATAATATCATTTACACTGACAAACCTTTGTTTGCCTTATATGGCTATTGCTATTACTGCGCACAGAGGATCTTACCACGAGCAACGCCAAATACATGTTTACATGTTACTTCGAACACGTGGTTCAGGTCAATCTATGATCATATCAATGGAGTGCAAATTAAAAAAAAAATCCTATGAATGAAACATTAGAAACTATTAATAATATCACTGGCGTTTTTAATTTGCTAATAACTATAGAGAAAAAATATGCTTAATAAAACGTATACGTAGTTCGTGTCAAGTTCAGAACACCAGCAATTCAAGGATAAGGAAAACGAGCAGCTTCTCCTATGCGTTTAAATGGACAAAACATTTTTTTTACATAACTATACATGTATACTCGTGATCACGTGTGTTGGCAAGGGAATCCACCTGGCAATTGTATTCACCGATAGTACAATAAAGGAATTTATCAAGCGTAAAATTCCTGTAGTATTCGTATAGTAACCCATAATGCAATTCTCATTCATCTGATTTGTCAGTTAAATCACATTGGTGCCCCATTTGCTAATCTGACGCCAAAAAATATAGTCTTGGTTCCCATGCAAAATATTTGTCTAAAAAGAAATTCTAATTCATGACAGCAGAAAATTGTATCATAGAAAAAACTTTAAAATAATTTAAACTTGAATGAATTCAAGAAAGATCGATTGAAGTACATTTCTACAGAATGATATAATAGGATGGTGAAAACTAAAACACAACATAACTTTTCTGTTTACTATGTCTCCACGTGCTAGTCACTTCCTAGTCACATTTCCGTGAATAATTTACTCTATTTCGCTAAAGTCTCGCTAGCTCTCGCCAGAGCCAAAGTCAGAGCTAACCTGAACTCATCGGGTTTTATAATATGCAGAACACCGACAAATAAAAGATTCCGAACACATTAGTAGGGGTGAATAGGGCCATTAGCAAAAGCTCAACGACGAATTCAGAAAAAAAAACACGCCGTTGCAATAACACACATCGCACTGTTATGCTAACACGATTTTGTACATCACGCCGTCGCGCTAACAAACAAATCTTGACAGCGTGTTGTGTGTTTGCGCGACGGTGTGTTGCTTGATAGCGTATTATGCGAACTCGTGTTAGCGTGACGGCGCGTTGTATGTAAACGCGACAGCGTGTTTTCATGAACGCACTACTGCGCTTTTGTGATAGGTCCTGTCCGGACACTATAAATCTGAGAAATTTCAATTTATCAGAAAATGAAAGTATTTAATGAGATGACTTAATGATTTGATGAGCCGTTATTGATGTATTAATTAAATGAATTCCAATTAGTTGTCACTTTTGGCCAGAGATAATTGGATTGGAAAAGATTAAGTGATAATTGAATTTAAAAAAAAATGAAATAGCTAATACTACTTAGTCAGAAACGTATTGGCTTTCCAATTTTTTTTTTTAGTTACGAACATAATTACTGACCATGTGTTGTCTTTACTACAAAACTTAGAAAATCACTGACCTTTTTTTATACGATTTTTTTTATAATTAAAAAAAATACATGTTCTAAAAATATCAGTTGAAGCTTTGTTTACTTTATTTCCCCATATCTAAAGGGAAATAAAGAAAAATGTTTTTGTCATTGTCTTTTACAAATTCAGCTTAAGACCTATGTATATTTTTTCATGAAATAGATTAGAATAATCAGCTTTGGTTACACAGATAATTTTTTTAACCATATTAAGAGATGTAGTTGTTGTTCTTGACATCAGTCTTAAAACACCTAGTGGTTGAAAGTGTTCTTCAAAACAAGCACAGGGTGTAACCATTATTAAAATAACGTTCAATATTGGAATAATTATTTCAATAGTTGTTGAAAGGGCAATTCAAAACCAAATACAGATAGATTGATTTATTGATTGTTTACTGTTTAACGTCCCTCTCCAGAATATTTCACTGATATGGAGACGTCACCATTGCCGGTGAAGGGCTGCAAATTTCGGTCTCTGTTTCGGCTTTTGAGCAGGGAGGGATCTTTATCGTGCCACACCTTCTGTGACACGGGGCCTCGGTTTATACGGTTTCATCCTAAGAACCGCCCCATTTAGTCGCCTTTTACGACAAGCAAGGGGTACTGAGGATGTACTCTAACCTGGATCCCCATGAGCCAATACAGACTGCAATCTTTATTGAAATAAAGTTTACTATTGAAATAATTGTATCAATAAATTAGCTAAGAGTCTAGACCAGGCCCCAAAACTATAAACTGAGAATAGATTTAAGTCAAAATTATTTTTGAATAGCTTTTGATTAATAATACATAAAATATTAATATTTGTAGGTTTGCATAATATTCCAATTTAAACATATGGTAAAAAGTTTGTTTTGTAATCAAAACTATTTCAAAAGTTATATAGATTTTAAATTTTGTTCACAATTTATGGTCTTGGGACTAGGATTTTATTGAAATTTTCGCTACTAAAATATAGAATCCGATAGTGAATGTAAGAAAGACTTAAATAGTGATGAAAATGATTAAAATATTGATCAACATTTAAACATTGATCAAAATAATTCTTACAACTCATGAAGTTTATCAGCAACGGTGTAAATACAAAAAATAATCCCATGGCATATTGACCGGAGGTCATTTATCGACGTCGAAAAATGACTCCCGGTCATTATTCTACGGCGAAAAGTGACCCATAGTCATTATTCGACGTCTTAAAATGACCCCTTTGTTCGTAGAAAAAAGAATCACCACCCTAAATAATTTCATAAGCCACATGAAGAAAATTGACCCCTGTAGAATACTCACTCCCTTGTGGAATAAAGTTAAATTTTTTTACTGGAAAAAAAATAAAATAAATGAGTCTATTGGCCAAAATACTCACCTGAGCTAAATTGAGGATAAATTGGTGATATATTGATCTCATGAAATAACACAACTCTTTTCTGCATGTGTATATTTTATTAGAGTGTTTAAAATGAAAATCAGTACAATTCATTTAATTTTTGGAACGTTTTGTTTGTATTGAAGCAAAATATAAAAAAAATAATTGAGGATCATTCCATTTTTACTGTACATGAACATGTATATTCATGTATATTCCTCTCTCTCTCTCTCTCTCTCTCTCTCTCTCTCTCTCTCTCTCTCTCTCTCGTATTAAAACATTTTTTTTTCTTTTTCATTCCTCTTTTAGGTTTATATAGAATATCAGTCACAAAACTAAGCAAACTTGAATATTTCAAAATTCATGGCTTTTTCATAGCAACATACTTTAAATCGTTAGTCGCGGTGTTAAAATTTCACGATATCTCAAATAGAACAAATTGCAATTGCTTTAATTTCAAACTTGAAAGATTAATTCAAAATTTCGTATAAGCATTAAACGTTTTCATAAACTAATAAATACATTGACGCTGGCTTTAATTTCAATTTGGTCAATGAAGGTTGCTAAGTCAAAAGAAACACACAGATGGTCAACTCTCCACCTAAAATCGCTTAAGTTCCTCATAATGAGAGGGTTGGCTCAATTGTCCAAGTTCTTGATAACCTGCATTACTTTCTTCTGTGTCATTAATCGAGGGATTATTTAATTGTACAGTTAACTCTTGATATGCTGTGTTTTCTTCAATCATCCCCGGAGAATTAACGTAAGTTTCTCTCGTCGAATTCTGCTCCTTATTTCCCTTTTTTGAGCTTTGCCTCATGTAAAAAGCTTTTTTGGCATTTCTACAATATTACGGTATAAAAAATCTGACCAATGTTTTTAAAAATAAGAAAAGGAAATTGTAACATTTACTTAAGGCTCAATTTCTATAAGATTATCTTATAATTATGAAACAATTTTAAAATAATGATAAAGATTAGACCAACCTGACAATAAGAAAAATGTTAAGGAGTATACTTAAAAAGAGTGCAGCGATTGTTCCATACAAAGATGATCTGACTATTTGGTTTGAATTGCACTCTGATACCTGTTTGACAGCTTAAAAGAAAACAAAGATGTATTTGTATGAACTGTCACCGGATTTTCACTCCTTTTATTAATCTTTACCTTTATTAAAATTAATTTTATTATGAATAATGTCCCTGATGTATTTTTTATCTCAAGCTCACCAGGATATAGAATGTAAATTACAAGTGCTAATTGGCAATACATTGTGAAATTATCTAAATAAACGAGTTGAAGGCCACAGCAAATGTGTTCTCAAATCTTTCCTTTACTTGGCACTTATGAACTTTATACAGTGAAAGATGTTTATCGTATCAAACTCTATCGTGACACGATATTTTGCAAGGTTGAATGTGGAGAGGTGAACGATAATTTGAACCTAAGAGATTATAAAAATACGAAGCTATTGTAACCGACAATTTGAAGGGAGAGAGGAAATTCTCACAAGGAGTTTAGGACAATTCCAATTTTGGACAATTCTGGGCATTTTAAAATTAATTCCGTGGTACAGAAAGTCTTATAAAACGGTAAGGATATTTGAACCCCTACACGTATAAATCAACAATTTGATTTCTCATTTTGTGACCTTGACTACAGTTGGCTAGCAGATTAGATAATACCGTGATAATCTGGTAATTGATTTATCTTGTTTTAACTCATCAGAGATAAAGAATAAGATTTTAATCCTTTAATTTCATAATTGCTGGAGTGATTAATGTGAGTAAGAAGATGACATTTTCATTGGACATATATACTATCTTTTATTAAATGGATCTGATTCTCACTTCGAAAATCATAATAAAAATAATTCAATGACCGGAGGGTTGGGTGGGTTGGTTTATGTCCTCAAAAACCAAGTTTCAAGAGAAAATATTTAGGAAGAAAATTCCCAACTTTCAAAGACTAAGTGTCTGTGTTCTTGAACATGAAGAATCAAGGATGGAATTTTCATAAATCTGTATTAACTAAAAAAAAAATAACGATAAATGTGAAATTTTAGTGAAGTTGTCCTTTAATTTTTGCGTGGATGTGATAATTTTCTTGTCATTTTTGTGCTACTCATTTTATATTTTTTTTTACAAGGTGTTTTTCGGTATCTTAAAAATAAAAGAAAAATACAAAAAGTTAACATACTATCATTGCAATACGGATTAATCCATCCAACGGCACATCCTTCGGAACAAATTCCGTCGATCTTGTAGCATGGTATCCCTCCAGCACAGTGTTCACTGCATTTGGATTGGCAATTTAACCCAAAGGTTCCGTTTTCACATTCTGCAATCCAAAACAAAATTAAAAATACATATCAAAGTTAACAAGCACCATGCAGTACAGAAACCTTTACCTTCATTACATCTTTTATCACTGGTATTTTTCCATCCTCGTTTACAATGACCAGAAGGACATGAACCTGTCACGTGATCGCATGATGCGTTGTTTGCGCAATGTCCACAGGAGAGACTACAGTTCTTTCCGTAGAAATTTGCTTGGCATGCTGAAAATATATTCGCTTCCCACTTATTTGTCTGTTCTAAATTACTTATAAAATTCAAAATAAAATTGTAAAACTATCTTTCTCTGTTATTTTTTTCTTTTTGGAAATAACAAACACTACACAAGCACACATTTTTCGTAAGTGAAGAAATTTCATTGAATTGTCATGTACAAAGGTTTTGGGGTTGGTGACATTAAATTGCGTTGTTCAAAATTACACGTGTAACGTTTTGAAACAATAGTCATATGCATTTTTTTCGTTATATTCACTTTTGTTGATAACTGTTTACATGTGCACAATAACGAAAAAAAAAAAACACAAAAAAAATTTAAATTCATCGTGAAAACTCTATTCCCTACTTTTCAAAAGTTATGGCCCAGGCTTAAGTTTGTAAAAAGTAGGTCAAGCTCCGAGGTCAAGATCAAAGGGTAATTTTTTTTTTATATTGAATGACAGGTCTTATCATAGGGATTACATATTTAAAGTATGAAATCCCTAGCCCTCACCGTTCAAACTTTATGGCCAAGGTTTAAGTTTTTTCGTAATTTCGGAAATCTCTAAGAGGTCAAAAGGTCAAAAATGTTGGTTTCAAATAGAAGGTTTTGCGAAAAAAATACACATATATATAATTTCTAGTGTCTATCGTTAATATTTAAAATTAAAGGCCTAAAGAAATGTTTGGAATTTTTGTGAAAAAAATGGGTCAAAGTGAAAGGTCAAGGTAATAGGGTCAAAGTTCTTGATATTAAATGAAAGGTCTTGTCACAAATATTAAAAATGTGAAGAAAGAAAGCCCTAGTTTTAACAGTTCAAGAATTATGTTGAAGGTTGTATTTTTGAGTACCTGAAACTCTAAGATCAAGGTCAAATGGTCAAAATTCTTGGTACTCAATAAAGCGTCTTTTCACAGGAATTACACATTTGAAGTATGAAAGCCTTAGCATTTACCGTTCAAAATTTATTGCCAAGGTTAAGGTTTTTTGTAAGTACAGAATGTCCAAGGTCACGGTCAAAACGTCAAGGTAGATGCTATCCAATGAAAGGCCTTTATAAAACGAATATTTTTGTCAAGTTTAAATGCCCTGTTATCTACTGTTCTATAGATATGGCCAGAGTAAAAGTTCAAAATTTTCGTATAAAAGTCGTTCAAGCTCCAAGGTAAGTGTCAAAACGTCAAATATGGTGACATCAAAAGAAAGGTCTTGTCACAAAAAATACCCGTATGAAATATGAATGTGATAGCTCCAGTAAATCAAAAGTTATGGGCAAGGTGAAAGTACTGAAAAGTTATACCCAAGAAGACAAAAGTATTGCCATTTCATTATGGAGTCAGAATAAATCTGTTTTTAGTTGTTGTTGTTTTTAAACATGTGAGCAATAGCTGGAAATTCCTTCTTCGTTAATATTTTGTTGTGTATGAAAACAATTATAGAATACAGACAAAAATCAGCTCCTAAAATGTTTCAGGAATCTTCATAATATGAGCAATCGATATTCAATATTTTAGTTCATAAGTCTTGTTAATACATATACAATTTAAAATCATTTGAACATAGAAAATATTTCTGATCTTCCTACCGTTATCTGTGCCCCAAGTTAATAAAGATCTAGTAGAAGAATTATTGCAATAACATCATAGAAAAGCGTTCAGACACGTATCAATTCTGGTGGGGGTGATTGCAAAAAGAATTGACATGCAAACATTTAATGGACTAGTAAAAAAAATCCCCCTTCTTCATCTGAAACGATGTTTTGGGAATCTCATGAATTTTTTAGTACAATTTTCAACGCATGATTTTGCAAGAATTTGATGATACTTCAAATAAGAGGTGTGTGTGAGTGGGAGTGGGGTGGAGGATACAGCAGAAGATGAAATCTAATGACGCTGTCCTTAAATTGTAGTGTGAATGTGATACATTTTTTGTCATCTTTGTGCTACTCAATTTATATTTTTTTGAAATGAATATCAATAAAAAAATCAAAAAGAATTCTAGGTGTTTTCTCGGTGTCTAAAACCTAAAAGAAAAATACATTAAGTACACATACTATCATTGCAATACGGATTAATCCACCCAACTGCACATCCTTCAGAACAAATTCCGTCGACCTTGTTACATGGTATTCCTCCTATGCAGTGTCCACTGCATTCTGATCGGCAATTTGACCCAAAGGTTCCATTTTCACATTCTGCAATCGAAAACGCAATTAATAATGTGTATGTATCAAAGTTAACAAGTACCATGCAGTATAGAAATATTTACCTTCATTACAGCTTTTATCACTAGTATTTTTCCATCCTCGTTTACATAGACCAGAAGGACAGGACCCTGTCACGTGATCGCATGTTGAGTTGTTTGAGCAATGTCCACAGGGAAAACTACAGTTCTTTCCGTAGAAATTTGTTCGGCATGCTGAAAATATATTTACTTCCCATTTATTTGTCTGTTCAAACTGACTTTTAAAAGACTTTTAAAAGATGTATGTTGCAAAAGTGAATAATTTCGATAGAAAATAAAATTGCTCAATTATCCTTCTATGTTATCTTCAAACACAGCATAAGCTACACAAGCACAAAGTTTTGTAGGGGGTGAAATTTCACTGAATTGTCTTCTATAAAGCTTTCGGGGACATTAAATTTTGTTGTTCTAAAGTACATAATTCTGAACCATTTTGACTGAATTGTCCTGTCGTCTACATTTTTTTCGTCGCATTCACTTTCGCTGAGAATTGTTTATTACGAACTAAGTGGAATTCAATCTTCATCAATTTTTTTTTGCTTTAACAGCAGGTCAAAATGCGTACACAGAAGTAAAAAAATATACAATTTTAAGTTAAAAACTATCAATAAGATATACACTTACTTTCATTGCAGTAAGGATTTATCCATCCGTCTGCACATCCCGAAAGACAAATTCCATTGACTTTGTTACAGGGAAGTCCCCTTGAACAGTGCCCGCTGCATTTATATCGACAATGCAATCCAAACGTTCCGTTATCGCATTCTGAAATTAAAAAATAAAAAAAAAATGTGCACCTAGATAATGAATAAGATAACCATGAAGAAAAAGTAGTTGGTTACCATATTTACATCTGTATCCAGGCGTGGAGGTTATGTTCAAACTCAATTTCATTATTCCTAAGCCATTCTAATGCCGAAAAGAGCCAAGTGCACTTATGGGCCCCGGTAAAATGTGAAAAGAATTAACAATCAAATTAAGCCAATTTTTCATCCAAAATCAGTAAATGATATCTTAACCCTACGATTCAACAAATTTTACCGCTAAAATCCACGTAAATACAAAGAACAAAAATAAACAATGTGGTAGGGGTCGGTCGACATTTGTGATTTTCTATAGTAAATCTAGAACGGTCATTCATTACAAAGCTTTTGTTAACTATGAGCATAACGTTGTGCAAACTTGTGCGAATGACAAAAGACGCATAAAACATATATAAAAATTGTGTGAAAATTTGAAATTTGCATACGATTAAACTGGTACTCTAAATATTAAAAATGTATAAAAAGTGCAATGGTTTTCCTATAGCAAGTGAGAGCTATTTACCTGTATGACCCAATGTGTGAACCCACGTGTGGAATAAATCATTTAAAATACTCATAGTCACGTGAGTTCTACCCGGGTAAACATTCCTCAAAGGTGCTCACTGTAAAACTTAGGCAGATTTTGTATCAATAAGTCAAAGTCCTGCCACTTAGAGATAATTGTATGTATTTGTTTTTTGAGAAAACCGGAGGGTAAATAGAGTCTAGTGTCCTTCATTAAAGTGTCAAATAGTTTTAACCCTCATGCAAGACAATAAAACAGGTAATGAAACTGAGCCACCTAAAAACTTCATTTTAATTTCAAATTCAATCAGACTATTATTGTACGGTATTTTTTTTCAAATTCAAGAGTTCGAATTGCTTAATGTAATCACTTAAGCTACAGGCAAATACACATATTCATTAATTATTCTTAAGGACAGGTTTGGTGCAAGAAGTAACATTCTGCAAATTAAATATCTATTCCCCTTGATTTACATAAACGAAACTAAAAGAAGGTCTGGTACGACTTTTCCGGATTTACGGTAACCTAAGGCAATTAAATATATTCAATTGCTTCAAAGCCCTGCTGGTTTTAACTGATGCTTAAAATGCTTTTTAGTTAGAAATATCCACAAGTATCTAACTATTTCCAAAAGAGAACGAATTAGTAATATAGTCTAAAGTAAAATGGCACATAAAAAGGGCCAATTAAGTATTGCTTAAGTGCACTTGTCCTTTTTCTCAAAGAAACTATTTAAGATTATGAAAATTCCTCTTCTGATAAATATTGTTGAGAGCTATTCCATCATATATAGATGTATTAACAATGACTTTTCTTTTAACCTTGACTTCAATTTTCTGGAATAAGTATAAAGCTAAATTTTAACGATACCATGTAAGACAGTGTTATAAAACTTCATATGCTAATATTAAGCATTTTTAGCTTGACCTTTCCTTTTACCATACCTATATTTCTTAAATTAGTTTTAGCCGATGTTAAACATAACATTGAACTATGCAAGGAAGTGTTATCAATATTCATATGCTGATAAATGCTTATGTATGTTATTCAACTGCATCAACATTTCATGAAATTAACCTTGACTTGACCTTGACCTCATTTATATTCGTTACACCACTCCCTCCCTCCCTAAGAGAATTACAGGGTTTGGGGTAACAATTATATTTAAGTAAATCTTATTTCTACAAAATTATTTCAGGAGTATGACCAAATATCTCTCACATCAGATTAGATCATAATTTGCTTATATATCATTATGTCTCTTTTTAATGAATTTATAGCGGAATGATAAGATCACAGAAGCAGACCTTCATCACATCTCCAATCCATTGTGTTTTTCCATCCAGGTGAACACTTCCTATTAGGACAGGAACCTGTCACGTGGTCACACACTGTATTATTGTCACAATAACCACAAGTATGTTTACAATCTGGACCATAGGTCCCATTCTTGCATTCTGAAATGCATGAAGAATTGTTAAAATATTCTGTACAAGAATAGGGATTTACATGTTCATTTCTGGTGATTGTATCCTATAAACCTGTAATTCCGCAACAGGGTACAAAAATGTATTAATACATCTTCTATTTTATCAACATTGTCTTTTGAGTGTATAAAATTAATCTCTTATTTTTTTTTTCGGATTAATGGTATATCACTAATATTTCCCGTAACTATTGCAAAGTATTTTTTGGTAGACCACAATGGTTATCAATGTACTTGTGTACCTCATATTTTATCTGCTTGGTCTTTTAAATGTATTTACGCTTTTCCATATCAAAAAAGAGGTCATTTATGTGCCCGTAGAATTAAGTAGAGTTCTTCTTACATAAAAAAATGTAAAAAGATTTAAATATCGTATAATATGCACTCCGTTTTATTTTTTCAGGTCGTGCAAAATAGATAGGCCATTTTTTTTCTTATATTGAATTTTATATAAAGAAACTCAAGGACAGATGAAACAAACAAATTTTTTCTTTGAAAAAAATTTAATTTTAAGTCACAAGTTTAAAAAAGTGTATGGTTCTTAGAATTTTTTCTACGAAGAACTGGAATATAAAAAAGACTTGGAAAATATAAGTAATATTTCAATGAAAAAACAAATATAGACAAATTACATTCAGTAAAGGTTTACCGATGAAAACAAATTTCCGAATGTTTTACCATGGTGCTAAAAGTGTAATATAAACTGAAGAAAAATATCCCAAGCCTGATGAATTTTATTAGAAAAAAGCTAAATGCTTAAAATCAGCCTATGTGATATTGCTAATTTTTTGTCATTTTGATCTTCCTCTTAAAATTCACCTGGCTTGGTATATTTTTCTAAAGTTTATATTACACTTTTAGCACCAAGATAACAAAATTTATTCTGAAATTTGTTTTCACCTGTAAACCTGTACTGAGTGTGATTTGTCTATATTTGTTTTTTCATTGAAATATTACTAATATTTCCCACGTGTATTTCATTTTCCAGTTCTTCGGAGAAAAAATTCTAAGAACCATCCACTTTTCTAAACTTGTGACTTGATATTAAGTCTTTTTCAAAGGAAAAATTTGTTTGTATCATCTTTCCTTAAAAATTTTGTTCTTCTAGCATACATTATCTCTCTTCAAATGTAATTTGAAAGAAATTAAATCGTATTTTTTTGGTCTAAATAGTTTTGAATATGTACTTATCAGACCCCTGTAAAATGATTGTGAAACCAGGCATGCACTTAAGTTAAACCGACAGTTTCAGATTGATTGGCGTATATGCTATGCACGACCTAGGGGAAAGCAACAGATGGTGTTATAATATTTGACTGTTGACTTCTAAATATGATCATGACCTTAATTGTATTCATGAAATGGTGACTTCTTATAAAAACGACCAATATAATGTTTCTTCTGTAAATGAATAAACAAGTTACTTTAATTAAATAACAGATCGCTTGTCGATAATATAAACACATTGGAAGGTGTAGGTTCTCAAAGCAAAAGACCAATGTTAAGAATTCTCTTTTTTTTTGGAAATATGGCTAAAAAGTTTGATTACCGGTAATTTTCTTAAAAATATCAATAAAACTTGATATTTCAGTGATACTTTTGTGTTCTTTTAGTCTATCTATAAAAAAATAGAAAAAGAAGGATATGGAAATAACAAACATTATTATATAGTTTATTTATAGTCCCCATATAATCTATACAAACGCAAAAAGTTCATAACACCACATATTCACCGGATTTTAGGCCGTATTCACCGGAGAGTCAATGCGCGTGCAACAGCATTGTGACGTCACAATCAAAACATCGAATAACGTTGTAAACAATGGTTGCATAGGCCGCAGCGAGCTATGTATCTGAGCAGGAAAACAGTTATTGAAACCTATTTCAAGATTATTTTTTAACATCTGGACGTCTTACACTTAGCGAAACTCAGAAAGGAAAACACGGAGGATACAAACAGTAATCTGGAGATTTTTTTAAATTATCAACAATGGAAGATCGCAAATGAAAATGGTGTCGTCATACAGCCTTCAATGTCTTATCTATTCAAATCCCGACTATATAATAAAACAATTATGGACTCTTTTGTTGTTGAATATGGTTTGTTATTCACCAGAAAAATATTCATATTGACCGAGGCGAAGCCGAGGTCAATATGAATATTTTTCTGGTGAATAACAAACCATATTCAACACCAAAAGAGTCCATAATTGTATAGTATTCAATCTCAAAGTCTTTAAAACATTACAAAATAAAAGTAGAGCAAACACGAACCTCCAAGACATCAGAGTTGGGATCAGGTGCCATGGAGGAGTTAGCCGATTCCATGGGTGTTTTGTACAACTTTAAAATGCTTGGAGCAGAGAAAATTTAAAACATGTACCCTTTTGAAAATACACAGAGCCACCCAAAAAGAGAATAGAAACAAATTCCATTGCAACTTTTCACTTTTTTTTGCAGTTAATTATATTTTCAAATAATTCCATTTTTCTTCAAATTGGAAATATATATATTAAGCCTTTTCCCTCTTTTCTAAACGAAGGAAAATATGAAGACGTTGTCCCCGAACTTTACAAACAACCCTCTATATATGAGGAAATACCTTTACAAAATGGAGGCGGTAGGCTATCACTTTTACAACCCTGTTCATCGCATTCCCCGTTTATGTTGCAATCATTCTTACACTGGTCACAGGGAAGACAATTTCCATCACTTTTCTGGTATGAACATCCTGTTAGGTAACAGAAAAAAATACAACCATTCACTAAATATATTTTCCTTATTGTTTTTGTTGTTTGGTTGACATTAATACATCAAGTAAAGTCAAATCCAATCAAAAAAGACAATTGTACGAGGGCTGTTCGGAAACTATTGAGACAATTACATTTACTCTATAAATGACGGAGATAATTTCATAGAAATTCATCAACATTTTATAAAAAAAGAATAAAACACTTATGCAAAATTTCTAATTCCTATGCGAATAAGAAATGTTTCGATGAAATAATAAACACGCAAATGTCTATCGACCCGGAGCAGCATCTTTACGTCATTTAACGTCACGACAGCCATAGATGGTTTCGATCGGGAAGCGTTCAATACTTCCTGATTTGTTATTACATATTACATTACAAAAGTCATTCTTTTTTCTTAAACTCCACTTTAAAATGTTATGTTATTGCTACCCCAATGTAAAATTTTCATTTTGGGGAAAGGGTGACTTTGAATCATGCTTTGCCGATTAATGCAAGGCGGGTCAAAGATATTAATACCGTATATTAATAACGTACATTATAACTTATGGTTGTCCAAAGCTGTTAATTTTACTCTGGTAGAATTAATTGAATTTAAAAAACAAAAATGTATACTAATGAAATTACAAACCCTATCAAACAATTTTTTCTCGTTGTAATTGTTTAAGCAGGTCGTTTAGCATGAAAAAGAGTTCTACAAAGCGCTTAACAAAACTTTTGGCATTCTGGCTGCTCCGCTCTTGACGTCTAAATCTAATTTTTCGCTCTTAGCAGATTTCTCAACCGCGCTTATTTTTTTTTTATTATTTCTGTATTTCTGATCAAAAATTTTATCAAAGTTGCACAACATGAATTTGAGATAAAACTGAAATAACATACACATAAAATGAAACATTGTCGCTCTTATAATTGGTTCACGAAGAGTAAAAACGTTGGTGTTACATATTTTCAATATCTGATTACGTGACTGTTCCGGGTACCACTACTATTGACGCATTTATATATCATTGTACAGAAAATATTCAATATTTGTAAAATATATCTTGCTTTTATTAATTCTTAGTGTATGTCAAACGCATATGCAAATTTTCACCGAAATACGTTCATAAGAAATCAAAATATTCACGTCTCAATAATTTTCGAACAACCCTAGTATTCTTGAATTGAAAAATTTTCCCTGTTCTTTTTTTAAAAAAGCATATTCTTTTTGAATTGCTTTTAACTACATTTTGCAGACAATAATCAAACATACTTAAAAACAATCGTTTTGTCTTTGTTAAAATGAGAATAATCAACAGTAAGCATAAACAATATGCTTAAATTTCGGTGTATTGATTTTTAGACCACCACAAAATTAAATCTCAGCATAAGAGCTTAATATCTTTGCATTACTTTTGAGAGAATTCAATAACATTTAATACTGCATTACAGAGCAAAAACAGTCCATGTTGCTTACTAAAATGAGCTAATGGACAATGTTGAAGTTATATACCTGGTATTATCAACAAACTGTGCATCTAATGCAATCTGAAAAAAATAGTTTGAGGAAGACTCCAAAGAAAGTAAATGCCTGTGAATAATAAGCACCATTAATGATGCAACTTACCAAACACTTGGACTTCGCATATTTCCAGAATTACTCCGTCTTCCAAAGATTTATTTATGTAAATCCATACATACTGGGCAACTCCTTCACATTCTTTTTCTATAATTGGAGGCAGAACTGTTCTTCCATCATCCTTATAACAAATATTCTGAGGTAAACTCCTGGATGTGTTTGAGAGGCGGATGCTAAAGCCTCTTATTCGTCGTGTGTTATAAAGGGGCACTAGAAAAAAAGTAGAGTTCTGGTACTAATAGCAATCATTAGAGTTGTGGAATCAATATCCAACATTAAAATATATATCCGATCTCATGCAAGAAAGTATGCATCATAATAAGGATAATAATTATTAAACCCCCCGCTTGAAAAGCGGGAGGGTATATAGTGAACGGGATTTCCGTCCGTCTGTACGTCTGTCCGTCCGTCCGTCTGTCTGTCCGTCCGTCTGTTACGCTTTTTCTCTTATCCGCAACTCCTCTTAAACTACTGAGTGAAATTTAATGAAACCTTCACAGAATCTTTATTACATATTGCCATTGTGCACCTCCTATTTTACTTTTTTATTCGACACGTATTTTACGTTTCCCAGAGCAAAACATGGACATTGCCATTTTTTGTTTACCTATGACGTCACATAATAGAAGCTTCTGGATAACATTTGATTGGACGAGTTATTCCTCTTTACACATTACCGTAAAACAATATATAGCAACACATCGACATTATGGGAGGCGGGGGTATCATTTAGTGAGCTCATTGCTCACAGTACCTCTAGTTATTATTATTGTCTTCCGTCTTCAGCGGAAGACTCTTATATTATTTTTCTGTTTCTTTTTCCCCTTTATTATTAGGGTCTCCCGTCTCCAACGGAAGACCCTCCTATTAATCTAGTGTTTCTTTTTCACTATTATTTTTATTTTTCTCCGTCTAAATTTTGTGCAGACGATTTCTCAGAGATGCTTTGACAGATTTATGTAACATTTACAGGAATGATGTATCACGATCTAATCTTGATTATTTTTATTTATTTTTGGAAATTCACTTCCGGTCGGAAGTTACCGCCCTTTAATAGAATTTTAGCTACCATTTTTGTCTGCACAAAAACTCAAAAACGACAAAAGCTAGAGTGCTGAAATTTTTTGTGATAGTAGAGGACATGTTGTAGTTGTGCACCTGGGTTTTCAAATTTTTCGCCTAGTGCCTAGTATGGAAGCTCGGTAGGGGCGAAATTTAGGACACAAATCATGAATAATTTTTCTAGACATTTTGCCTACTATCTTTTAAAGTATAAACATTTTGTTAGGACATATTGAGCAATATTTGTAAAAAAAAAATGTTAAAATCTTTCATATGACATTAAGAAAAAAGTGCTGACTCATCACATTAAGGGCTAATAGGGACCAAAAGTCTTAGATCGATAACTCTTTAGCTGTCAATATTTTGTTATATATTACTGAAGCAAAAATCTTAATCTTATCAATCTACAACTATTAATGATGATTTAAATGTCGTATGGTATATAATTAGGGGCCACAAGGGGCCAAATGCTCAATCTTTAACGCTTTATATCTCGAAAATGAGAAATATTTTGATAAGTAATATTGAACAAAAGATGTTTAAAATAATGATCTGAACAATATGTAACCTTTCATTTTTCGCTAAACGTCCCTATTAAGGAGTTAAGGGTTGGCCTTTTAATATTTCTTTTGCGAATATCTTGGAAACAAAAATGAATTTCCGAATAGTTGTTGAACAAAAAGTGTTCAAAATTATAAGATTTATCAGGAAAAATTCAAAAAGGGATTGGGCACTCACATAAGGGGCTGAAAGGGGCCACAAGTCTTCAATTCATAACTCTTTAGCAGGCAATATTTGGGTATACATTTTTAAAGCAAAAATTTTTATCTCACAATCTATTACAAAATATTATGGTTTTAATGTCGTATGGTACATACTTAGGGGCCACAAGGGGCCAAGATGCTAAATATTTGACGCTTTATATCTCAAAAGTGAAAAATATTTTGATAAGTAATATTGAACAAAAGATGTTCAAAAAAATTTTCTGAACAATATACGACCTTTAATTTTTCGCTAAAGGTCCCCATTAAGGAGATGAAGGGTTGGAATCTAGACATTTCTTTTGCAAATAACTCGAAAACGAAAACGAATCTCTGAATAGTTGATGAACAAAAAGTGTTCAAAATCTTAAGAGGTTTCAAGTAAAATCCAGAAAAAGGGGCTGGACACTCAAATTAAGGACCGAGATGGGCCAAAAGTCTCAAATCGATAACTCTTTAGCAGGCAATATTTTGTCATACATTACTGAAGCAAAAATGTTTATTTCAAAAATCTACAGCTACATTTTATGGTTTTATTGCCGTATGGTACATAATAAGGGGCCATAAGGAGCCAAAATGCTAAACAAAATATTAAACGTCCCTTTTCAGGAGTTGAAGGGCTGGCCCCTAAATATTTGTTTTGCAAATGAAAACGAAACAGAATCTCTGGAAAATTATTTTTAAAAAGTTATCAAAATACCTAGATCTTTAAGATGATATGAATAAAAAGGGCCAATTCCTAAAACAAGGGGCCGTGAGGGATCAAACGCCGATTTTTTAAAGTCTTTAATTTTCAATGTCTTTTTACAGATAATGGAAAATCTTTATTTTAGAATGAAAATCTCAATCAAAATCTTATCTCATCTCATCAAGAATCCGACGGAAGACCCACTCGTCGTTCGCAACGAGATTGTATCTAGCTATTTTTTTTTTCTTTACAATTTTTGTGCAGAAGATTTCTCGGAGATGGCTCGATCGATTTACTTAAAAATTTCGGAGAAGGTGTATCTGAACCTTATACGTTTTTTTCTTTTTTTTTTAAATTCACTCCCGGTCGGAAGTTATCGCCCTTTGATCGAAATTTTGAGCACCTCCTTGTCTGTTTTGGAACTCAAAAACGGATTGAGCTAGAGTGCTGAAATTTTCAGTGATGATAGAGGACGTATTGCCATGTTGCAACATGGTCAGGATATTTCACGGAAATTCCTAGTATGGAAGCTTGGTAGGGGTCAAAATTTAGGACACGAATCTTAACTGATTTTTTGAGAGATTTTGCATAATATCTTGTAAAGTATAATTATTTTGTTAAAACATACTGTACAATATTCGTGCAGATTGACAAGATCTTTTGTATGATATCAAGAAAAAAGTGCTGACTCATCACATTAGGGGTTGAGAGGGGCCAAAAGTCTTTATTCGATAACTCTTTAACAGTCAATATTTAGTTATACATTACAGAAGCAAAAATATTCATCTCTATAATCTACAACTATACAGTACAGGCAACGCGGATCCCGTATTTCCCGCGCCCCGCCGCGGTATAATCACAACGCGGTATTTGGCCAGGTGAGACAGGTAAACTGCGTTCCCTCCGCGAAAAAATCATCACCTACCTGTCCCCGCCGCGGTTAAATCATCGATCAATTACTGACAATTAGTATCGTAAACAAACGGGAGTTATCTACCCGAATTGTAATTTGCGAATTTTCCCTGTAGCAAAAAAGAATGACACTGTGTGTTTATTAATAAAAGTATTTTCATTTATTTTGCTATGATAGAATTTAAACTAATAAAAAAAGGCTTATTTTTGTTTCTAAAATTACATATCAATCTTTGAAATTGAATAGAAAATTTTATTAAATGGTTACGTCTTTGTAATTGGTTAATTATTTTGTGTTATTAAGAGTCTATCAAGAAACAAAATTAAACTGTTAAATAATAGAAATTTTAATTAGTTATTTTTATTAAATCTTCATATTATATGCAAACTGTAATAAATGTTGAACTCAGACTGTTTAAGTTTCGATAAACGATTTTAAGCATTCATTTGAAAAAAAAGTGTACATCTTTGAAAAAACGTACATCTTCAGACATGTTATTTATACATGTTATATTCTTCCCCCAAATTTAGAACCCTTAATTTAATTATTTTTTGTTTTATTGTATATAAAATGTACAGGCATTTTTCTTAAAGTGTCAAATTACCGGAAAACATTCGATGACGAGCGTTTGCAGTTACATGTCGTGGGCACGTGAACTTAAATTTTCTTTATCCAAGATATCAAGAAAAAAAACCTTTTCTTCTTTGTTTCTCATCGTTTACGTTCTGTTCCCACATTTATAAAACTTTTCTTTAATTCATTTCCCTCTTTTATATAAATGTGCAGGCATTTTTCTCAAATTGTCATATAGCCGGAAAGCATTCGATGGCGGGAGTTAAATTTGAGCACGTGAAATTTATACAAGAGATCAAGAAAAAATATCGCTTTTTTCACCTTCATATCAACATGTAGGCCTATTACTTTTGTAAACAATGTCTTTCTTTTTAATTTTAATATTTCTCGATTTTCATGTTCAATAGATAAGATAGGATGTGCAGGTGTAATGATAAACTACACAGACGAAATTAAATTAAAGTAGGGGGATTACACTTAAATTTTTTAGTTTATAAATATTAAATGCAAATATTCATATACTTTTGTTTTCTTTGACAAATTCTGTTTCGTTGTGTATTAAGTATTAGCCGCAATCATTTCCCGTGTATAGGGATTAGCAGTGCCAGAGCAGGAAACGACATGCCCTGTGGGGTTTCACACCTGTCTTAGAGTACCTTGGGTAACGCTCGCTGGATGCGCACGTCGTTGGCTAGCCATTCAACAACACATTTGATTCATTGTTTCATTATTATCTCATTGATATCATTTTCAAATGCGACATTACATTATAGCCTTGAAATTTGTGTCAAAGGATCACTTCGTTATAAATAGGGATCTGACCTATAGGACCGGTCTTGGTTTTATTCTTTACGAAAAGCTTGCCGATTTCCGTTCTGATTTTAATGACATTAGGCTAAATACATATAACAATTTGTTTTCCCTAAATCTTTATTTCATTGAGTAGAGATAAGAGCTGAACCCTTTCATAGATTTCTGAGTTTGTTATCTCCAAACATAAAAATTGATATTTTTCTTTACTTCTTATTGTGCTTAATGGTAATTTATACTGTCTCTGAAATTCTATTCATTATGTTCAGGCTATTTTATCCGTGGATATAATAAAACATGCCATTTATGATTAAATATGTGCAAATTATATAGGCCTAAATGAAATCCAAAGAAAACAGTTACTGATATATGTAGACAAAGTCAATGTGATTAAATTCTTAAGAATATATACAAATGAAATTCTTCGCAGCAATGCAAGAATACCTGTATCGAGTAACACAAAGTGATCTTTTCTTGTCCTCGGAGAAAGTGTGCTTATATTGTTCCGCCTGACTGACAACAGTTTTTTATACTGTACATTGGAATGTTACGATCTGATCTCTCTTTAGTGTTCCTTGTTTTAAGAATGGGCATGCATAAAGGATAGATAATTGAAAGTAAATGCACAGGTCTATAAAAAAAATAAAATAATCTTTAAAAAGGCGAAAAATTAAAACTTCAAAGGTATGGTACCAGGTGGATTCGAACCCTCGAATTTAAAAGGAAAGCGTCGTCAGTGTAAAAGTCAGCACGTATATCATCTGAGCTAGTCTGACTTTTACATTGTAAGGCATAAATTTTAAGCGGATTATCAAAATCAGGTTTCCTTAATTTTTGTATGTTTTTTGTGAATTTCGACACTAGGGCAGGGGTGCCCCTAAAAAAATCCTATCTTAAATTATTCTTTACATCCCAACCTATAAAAATATCACAGTTTTATTTAGGGGCAGGCCTGCCCTGAAAGACTTCTAGGCCAAAATACATGCAGAAATCAACGTTTTAATGGACAGAATAGTGTTTTGGCCAATTTTGGAGGTTTATTGTACAGTTTTAAATAATAAATATTAGGTATAAAATATAAATTTGAAAAATTTAGACATATATACGATAGAAAATAACAAAAAAAGATTAATTTTTGAATGTAAATTTTTTCGGGAAATTGTTTTCTCCTATAGGTCAATTCTTTTGTCAAAGCGAATACATCCTTATTGTTGCTTTTTTTAAACGGAGTGTATAAAAAGAATAAAAGTAAAAACCCAAACTTTTAAAACAAATTAATAACGTATTTGATATCAATTAAATCAAATAATGATCGATTTCTATGTTATTTACGTGTCTGTTTCTATCTGTACCAGTTAGTAGATTGAAAGAGAGAGGAGAGAGAGAGAGAGAGAGAAGAAAAGTATCACAATATTAAGGAACGTGCACGATCGTTTTTCCTCTCTTCTGATCAGTATATTAATTTCTTAGGTATAGCGAATAAAACTACTGTTGATTTATCAGTTTATTGACCATTTGTGGATTTTGTTTGTTTAATTGTTATTTACCGAGAGACTTGTTTATGATCCTCTTTCTTCTTTCGTTTATCATATATACATGACATATACATCTACTTTGAATTACTTCTCTTTTTGTCGCCAGATTACAACGACAGATTTTGGTGGTAAAATAAAATGTATTTTTGTCATAACATTTGATTAAGAAAACACACAGTATATTAAAATCTTCCAATTATTGAACATGTTTATTTAAAAACAAAAAAAATTAAAAAGGATTCTGTCTGCAACAAAAACGTGCTTTATTTCATGCATTTCAAATCATGAGCTACACATGAAAAAAAAAACGGCTTTGTTTTACAATGTCGTAGGAAAAACGCATACAGGTAATACACTCAGGTTACATCCTGTGTATATATGTAGTATACACAAGACAGCGTCGTTCCCTCGGGGCTTCTCACCCGCTTCGAGTAAGCTCCACTCCACACCAAACTTACCTGAGGAAAACTGAACGGTTACACAGACTCCTGAAAACTTGAAGCATGGCAACTTGTTGATTAAAATAAATTAATATTTGTGTTGCGTGTTTAAATATTTTAAGGGCCCATACTTGTGTTTGAGTTTTATTTTAACCGGAGAAATCTGAAATTTGTTCATGTTCATAGACATGATTTTGGTAATTTTCGAAAAGAGCAGAAAATAGAAATATATCCAAATTCTAGCTATGATATTATTCATATTCTGAATAGAATGACTTGTGATTATTTTATTAACAATACCCCCCCCCCCAAAAAAAAAAAAATGTCGATATTCAGTTTATAGTCTTACAGTGTAGCGCATAATAATGGAGCAACGGTATTCCTACACTTACAGGTGTTTTCTTAAATTTTAATTATAATTATGTATCACTATCTATCATCGTTTTTCATGCTATTATTTAATAACAGAATGTACACAGTAGAAAAGGTATTTTTCTAAATGAAACCAAATGACTGATATAATTTCGCAGATAAATAAACATATAGCTACATGTAACTGTAAGTACACGAGCTATTTGTAGCTTTTTAGCAATTTGAAGATCATTTGAGGTGGCATTATTGATTTTAAAATAAATATATACATGTACGATACATTATTCGACTTTATTTCATCCTATACATGTATTTCTGTTAACAGACATGTTTGAAAATTAATTATTTTTGAGTGACTATTGGTAAAAAAAAACAATTTGATAAAAACTTAAAAATGAATTTGTAAAGAATCCATGTAATGGTATATATCTATAATTTTAATGTGGTCGTAATCCTCCCCCCTTTAGACACGATCAGAAATCGACAATACTTTACAGGTAAGAAAATCTAAGCTGAAAAATAACGGTAGCTAGCCCCGCCGCGGTGTAAACACGGTCACAGGTAGCACCGCGATCAAAACCCGCGACGGTGTAACGCGGAAAGGATTAATACACCGCGGAGGGGACGCGGTCAATACGGAATCCGCGTTGCCTTTACTGTATATAATGATTCTAATGTTGCATGATACATAATTAGGGGTCAAAAGGGGCCAAAATGCTAAATATTTGACGCTTTATATCACAAAAGTGAGAAATATTTTGATAAGTAATATTGAACAAAAGATGTTAAATCTTTGACGCTTTATATCTCAAAAGTGGGAGATATTTTGATAAGTAATATTGAACAAAAGATGTTCAAAATCATGTTTTGAATAATATGCAACCTTTCATTTTTCGCTAAACGCGTCCCCATTAAGGAGCTGAAGGGATGAATCCTGAAGTTTTCTTTTGCAAATAACTCAAAAACAAAAAGGAATTTCTGAATAGTTATTGAACAAAAAGTGTTCAAAATCATTAGAGGTTTAAAGTTAAATAAAAAAAAGTCTTTAGCAGGCAATATTTTGTAATACATTACTGAAGCAAAAATGTTTATCTCAACAATCTACAGCTATATATTATGATTTTAATTGAACGAATTAATTATGCTAATTAACTACGACAATCAGTAAATTGTGCATTGTTTCATTCTCTCAAAATGGCGTAACTATTCTTGATAAAGAATAATCAAAGAGAAATGATATAGCAGGGATATTTTAACATATGAATTATGATTTATTATAAATTTTGAAATATTTTAGGACTTATTATCGGAAAAAAATAAACAAAGGCGTAAAAGTAAAATGTATGTATTCGTATGTACAATGTCATTATGTGTAAATATAAGCGAGAAGAGCATTATATCTTGTATTTTATCAAGAAGGAATATTTTTGTTCTTATATCAATACATTATACCCCGGTGAGGTAGAAATAAAATACAACCGAGTCTGACATGCATGTTTCAGAATCAGATATGTTGCTTGAAGAATAATCTTCAATAGTTATCTAACTTGATATTGAAAGTATCATTTGCTTTATTTGTTGTTTATTGCCTCATCCAAATTTTTTTTATCGCACCAACACCTACTGCGATACGGGACTTCAGTTAATACGGTGTCATCCGAAGGAACGGTGTCCACATCTCACAGTTGAATTCGAACCCGGACGCAAGAATTGACACGAAGTCTTTAGAGCAAAGCCATGCGGGCGAGGTACCAATTGCTTAATAAAAGTCAAGTGCTTGTTCATAAAAAAAAACAAAATTACTTACACTTGTGGTCATTTCTATACCAAAACTTGACTGAGTGGATGTTGTAGATCTTCCAAAGGTCAATCCTAAGCCAAGCCTCTGTGCGACCGGGTGCTGTATGCATACAGTATGTAAAATTATTTTGTGTGAAGTCTCCATCCACTGTTTTGTTTGGGTATCCACCATAATCAACAGAACTACTGATTGCCCAGGTATATCCCGGTCTAACAAGCTGATCTTAATGAAAAGTTATAAATATTATACTTTCTCGTTTAGGTACAATTGATTACAACTAAAAGAAACTTGAATCTTTTGTATCCTTCACCGAGATATCATGGTGACAATTTTACAGGGCATTTTAGATAAAGTGAAAGGCTGAAAACAATAATTTCAATTATTTGGCAATTAATTTTCATATTTTTTTCTGAAACAAACATTTTAAACATGTGATTTTTACATGTATAAACAGGAACTGGCAGCAAACTATATAAGATTTTATGTAACTACTATACACACTGTATATACAAAAGATGGAAGAGAACAGTCTGGATTTGTGTCAGGGTCAGTCTTTGAAATATTTGTTGTTCTTTTTTTTTTGGAGAAAATACCGTGCAGTCATTAATAAAATAACTGGAAACATGCTACGTGAAAACATTCTATAATAAAACTGGCAGCCTTCCGGAGCTGAAGAACGCTAACTGTAGATCCAGTCTTCACGCAAACCATCATTTTTTGGGAGTTGAACTATGTTCAGACTCCCTAGGTTGTCACGCAATTTCTAGCGCAGTAAGTTTACAATGAATTATATTGCGGCTGTCGTGGTGTTTCTGTGTCGGCCAATTAACTCCCCTGTGATATTCAATACAAACTCGCATAAGTCTATATAAACTCGAAGAAACTTCCGCAATAAAAATAGTCCATCTCATTTTTCTGAATTAATCTCATTTTCATAAATGATTTGAAAGCAAATAAAAAGGATTTTATTTAACTTAATTTGAATAGCATATTTTTGTCATCTCTCTTGAGAAATGACACGTAAATTTTGATTTCCGTATGAAAAAAGTCCCGTCATTTATCATTCGGCAATCCTCGTCCGACTCCACTACGCTCCATTACAAAAAGTGCGAGGTCATCAAAGAAGCAACAACTAGTCCAACTGGTTTGACAATGACGCGATTGTCTAAATATAGAGATGTAAACAAAGAAGTAAGGTCAAAGGAACGCTAAGGTTTAACCAAACTTCTTTCAATTTGTTTCAGCAATAAAGAGACAGAACAGCGTTACTTTAAAAAAAAATACTATGGAAAAATCACTGTCATACATTTATTTGCTCTGACAAGTAAAATGATCTGTTAGACTGGAAAATTTTTGTCAGACCAGATACACGCAACTCATTTTTTTACGTTGGTAAAAGGAAAAATAATAGCATTAAAGTTTATTGATATTCGATCTCACAATTTCAAATGTCATTAATTTTACATCCTTTATTTCATGAGTTTATCAACATTCAGTTGGTCTCATGTACAACACCAAATCTGAACTTGAAAAATGTGTATGTACTAGCATTGCAGTATTTCCTTATAAAATGTATCATTTGATATTATATAATTAAAACAGTTAATATTAATGAATACATGCGTATGCACCGACACAATGGTAGAATAATCTTAATGATCGATCTGTGAGAAAGATCGTACCTCATGATTACAACTGTTTTTTTTTTCTTGTAATAGCACGTTAAACTATGTCTGATTTTTAATTACATTTGAATCAAATCAAAATCACAAATTTTAAGTGTCACTTGCGTGGCGCAGTTGTTAAAAGAGTTTGCTCTAGAGATTCAAAGTATAAGGCGTTAATTGATCCTTACGTCGCAGGTTCGAAGCCTGTGGGATGCATTTGGAGATAAACTCTTTTGATGAGTCCATATAATCCGAATTCCAATGTCACAATATGTGCTAGCACAAACCGATCCCTCACTTCTCAATGGATTTGAGTGCCGTGTATATGTAAAAATTTGTAGACTTACATGTAGCTAGCTCCATCGACAAGTAGTAGTGTCTCAATATAATTGAAAAATTATCGAACGCAAAACAAACAAAATGTAAAGTATTCAGAAACTAGTACTTACTTCTATAAAGAAATTACTTGAAATGAAATTTAGAATTAGGGAATAACAAAACTTGCTGATTAAGATATAAAGATAGATACATTTGATAAAATAGAATTAGCACGGAATTCTATAAAAATTAATTATTATGTCCGAAAGGAAACATTCATACAAAAAAGAGAAAAGCAAATATTCATTTAAATCAGAGGAAGAAAAATGACAATCTAGTGTCTGGTGATGGTAACATCGAATATAAAGAGTGTTTGTTTGTTTGTTTCTTGGGACCAAATATCTTGTACACATTCTAAAGAGAGTAGGGGGCGTTTGGATTCAAATGCTTCAGAAATATACGGGTAGTGTTTGAGTTTGTGTAAGAAATGGTACTGAAAGAAGTTTGAAACCTACCCACAAAATTGTATTTTCGAGTTTGGAATTTTTTTTTTTGGTGGTGAGGGTTTTATGTTTCGTTTTGTAAAATATTGTTGAGGTAAGAATTAGAAAGAATAAATCCAGAACAAAACTTAACTGTTCGTGCGCAATAAATATACAGTTTTTTTTCAATGGAGTGCACTGTAGCTCTCCGGTCTGTCAAAATCTTTTTTCGGACAGCTGCAGTTCTGCGGCTAATTTAAAAGCAGTCCCATAATCTTGGCTATTCAAATGCAATAGAAATTATTTTTAATGTTTCGTGTTGTATCTCTAAAAAAATCAGTTCTAGCTGACTTGAATCTGAAAGCATGAAACTGTTCCTATACTTCCCGTGAGATCTTTCAGATAACAATGTTCAACTCCCATGAGTACTTTCAGTACTTTGATTTATATTTGAAATTAAAACGTTCAATTTCTCCGATTTTTATAAATATTAAAAAAAAAATGGTATACTCTAATAATACTAAATAATTGGATTAGACTTTAGCCATGCCTTCAATGAATAAATAAATAAATTAAAATAAACAAATTTAAATTGTTGAACCACCTTATATCTTATATGTCAATATACTGTAAACTTATCACATTTAGCGGTGTATTCTATTTAGTAATTTTGGCGAAAAGCAGAATCCGCTAATTCAAATTTCTCGCTATATGTCTTGTATATTAACTTTTATTACTAGCAAATTCAGACAGCGCTAAATCAAACCTACACTAACTTGTTGAAAATTACATTTCCGCCAAATATCGTGCACGCCAAATGTTAAACATTTATAACATTAAAACTGCCACTGTACGTTTGTCTTTTAGAAATGTTATAAATTCAAATAAAACAAAAGCGTCCCAAGGCATGCATGTTTCGCCTGCTAATATATCATTGAGTCATAACACTGAGGTGCGATATTCATTTTTAAATCAAAATAAAAATATTAACAAAATAAAATTTATTGAAATTGTCACAATTTCATGAGTTTATTTCAACAATGTTCATTATTCGGGAGACCAAATCAAAATACATGGACATGTGATAGAAGAACAATTTAAACATCAAATTATAAGATGAGGGAAGGTTAATAAAATTGATATTTACTGACAAGTCACAAAACTTTCATCAGAAAAAGTATAACTAACACAAATTTAATTCATCAATTCTGGTCTGATGAAAAGATAATTATGGCCTCTTTCAATATTAAAAACATAGATTTAGAAGATAGATTTAGAAAATAGTTATAAAACCTACCATAACATGAAACACGGTAGAAATTATTAATCGAAGTATAAAATATTAGCAAAATACACACATTGAATCCCATCCTGATCAAAAGCAAATGCAGTGTGAAAGAGGAAGTTCTTTGACATTACTATTTTTCTATTAACATCACAATCGGATGCAAGTTCAAGTGTGTAAGTATTTGGGTATCATAATACTCTATATTCTTTGTCAGAAATGATAATTAAAGTTAAAGTTATGTAACAGGTAAGCTAAACAAATATTTAGCAGCCACTTATATTTCTTTGAGTATCTATCATCTTCTGTTACATGTACAGTAGAGTTTAACAAGTCAGCTGCAAGTGCATTCAGCACAGCAGTATAAATTGTGTTTACGCATGTTATTAAAACACATGTTAAAATTGAACATATACATGATATAATCTGATAATTATTTAAGTGGATTATTAATAGGCCTAACTGTTACATTCAATATGCACATACCATATGAAAAGTATGGAAGACAAGCAGTAACACAATAATTACTTTTATTATACTTCTGTTAAAATGTTTCCTATATAAAGTTCAGAGGGTAAAATAACTATTCCTCATAGTCTGAAAATTTCCCCCCATAGAAAGCTATACCCCCGGGGTATAGTTTTTGCTACCCACACCTCGGAAAATTTTCATGCAATTTTTGACGCCAATTTTAATTTCCAGCGTTAAATCCATAGTCTGATGATGTCATAATGACTTATGTAGCATTGTGACGTCATCGGGATTTCAGCTCATTCTCGCAGTATTATCTAACACCAAAGTAAATTCAAACCTAAGAAATTATAATATACATCAGTATAATAAAACACTTATCCACTGGCTGTGAGTGAGATAGCTCTTTTATCAAACCCTTGACAGGAACTATTCCCCTCGGGCAAGCCCTCGGGGAATAGTTCCCTGTCGCGGGTTTGATAAAAGAGCTATCCCACTCACAACCATTGGATAAGTGTATAATATTGTTTTCATGATAAACATGATAAGGTACATGTACTTGGAAGTCCTATACATTTTGGTAGCAAAGTCTTGCCACTGTGGATTATAGATTATCATATTTTTGGAAATATTGAAGACATAATTTGAAAGCATTGCACAAATAAAAAAAAATATCTTGGAAATTGTTCATTACTGATTTATTAAATATATATAGGCATTAAAAACTGAATACATTGTAGGTAAGGAAACATTATAAAACTTTCTGGGGTTCTTTTTAGAATTTGACAGTTATGATAGCTATTTGTTTTCATTGGATGTGAATTAATAATTGGCCAGCTGCAAAATGTTATAATTTATCAATATTCATCTATAAACGTGTGTTTTCATCTATATTTTTTTCAAAGTGATTCTTTCTTTGGACCATGTTGACACTATATAAGGTATATTGCTGATTTTTAGCTGTAGCTAAATGCAGTTGAATCAAATTCATGTAGGAGAAGAATAAATCCTATAGGAATTTAAAATTTCCTACAGGATATTTTTCTCCCTTAGGAGCAAGTAAATAATTCAAAAGTGAAAAAATTTCCTACAGGAATTTCTGACCGAAAAAGAGAATCCCACAGGAATTTAAGAAATCCTATGGGATATATTTTTCCTAAGGGATTTTTTCTCTCTCCTATAGGAAATTGTATTCCTACAGGAGATTAAATTCTCCCATATTTTTCCTATGGGAATTTTTTGTTCAAAGGTGATTATCTCACCTGACAGGTGAGATTTACCTGTAACAAAGGTAGTTATGAACTCTGTGAGTGATGGTCTACCACTTGGTATACATGATTTTTATGAGAAATGAGGATTTGGCGGGCGCCAAAATGCCACTTTTGAAGTGGCATAATTATCCGGCACAGTGTTTATAGTAAACTAGGTTTGATATCTAGCAGGGACTCTATTTTTGGAGGAATGGTTGCGTATGAAAAAATCTTCTTTTATGCTCTAAAATTATTGTAATAGAACAATGAATTTTTTTACGTTTCTTACAAATAAAGAAATACAAATTTAATTTAATTCATAATAAGGGACTGACGTTTCAAAATATCAAATAAATTTGATTTACCAAACAAACTACAATTATCAAAGCTTTAAAAGCTTCGAATCTAATTACAGATTTCAGCCAAAAGTCCGTAAAAAGTGTTTTTTTTCTCTTAGTAAACGATCAAAGTTTTTTTTTGCATCTTTGTGTATCAATATATGACTACTTTATTACATGTATGTGTAAAAATAAAAAAAAATAGAAATATATTACATTAACAAAGATGTTCAAAATTTTTAGGAACCACAGAGAAAATTCGAATTAGGAAATACTAATATCCAGTTAAGTTAAATTATTTTTGTCAATTTGGCAATCTCATTTTGAAACTTTACATAGAAATATATTTTATGCAAAACGAAAATTTTCTAATCCTTTGAAATAAAAGTAGACGTCGCATAATTGGCAACAGTAATTTTTTTCTTCATTCTTCATGTCAAGAAAAAATAATGACCATTACCTAGCCTTTGATATGAAACGATCAAATTTAATTTGACGGATAACATCACCTAGTGATATTGTCTTCTTGGTTCTATGAAAATTTAATTAATTTTAAAATACAAGAAATATGCGAATAATCGTACCTTAAATATGCACACAGAAGTTAAAAAAACTATCAATAACATATTCACTTACTTTCATTGCAGTAAGGATTTATCCATCCATCTGCACATCCCGAAAGACAAATTCCATTGACTTTGTTACAGGGAAGTCCCCTTGAACAGTGCCCGCTGCATTTATATCGACAATGCAATCCAAACGTTCCGTTATCACATTCTGAAATTAGAAAAATAAAAAAAAATGTGCACCTTGATAAAGAATAAGATAATCATTAAGAAAAAGTAGTTGGTTACCATATTTAGATCTGTATTCAGCGGTGGAGGTTATGTTCAAACCCAATGTCCTTGTTTTTAAGCCCTTCTAATGCCGAAAAGAGCCAAGTGCACTTATGGGCCCCGGTAAAATGTGAAAAGAATTAACAATCAAATTTAGCCAATTTTTCATCTAAAATAAGTAAATGATATCTAAACCCTACGATTCAGCAATTTTTACCGCTAAAATCCACGTAAATACAAAGAACAAAAATAAACAATGTGGTAGGGGTCGGCCGACATTTATGATTTTCTATAGTAAATCTAGAACGGTCATTCATTACAAAGCTTTTGTTAACTATGAGCATAACATTGTGCAAACTTGTGTGAATGACAAAAGACGCATAATACATATATAAAACTTGTGTCAAAGTATGAAATTTGCACACGATTAAGCTGGTAATTTAAATACTAGAAATGTATAAAGTGCAATGGTTTTCCTATAGCCAGTGAGAGCAATTTACCTGTATGACCCAATGTGTGAACCCACGTGTGGAATAAATTATTCAAAATACTCATAGTCACGTGATTTCTACCCAGGTAAACATTCCTCAAAGGTGCTCACTGTAAAACTTAGGCAGATTTTGTATCAATAAGTCAAAGTCCTGCCACTTAGAGATAAGTGTATGTATTTGTTTTTAAGAAAACCGGAGGGTAAAGAGAATCTAGTGTCCTTCATTAAAGTGTCAAATAGTTTTAACCCTCATGCAAGACAATAAAACAGGTAATGAAACTGAGCCACCTAAAAACTTCATTTTAATTTCAAATTCAATCAAACTATTATTGTACGGTATTAATACATCTTCTATTGTACCAACATTGTCTTTTCAGTGTATAAAATTAATTTCTCATGTTTTACCAGATTAATGGTATATCACAAATATTCCCCTTGATTATTTCAAAGTATTTTTAGCATACAAAAGTGGTTTTAAGTATACTTGTGTACCTCATATTTTATCTGCTGCGTCTTTTGACTCTACGGGGGTAATTCGAAAAAAACGTAGACAAAGTCCTCCATCATCATCATACTATTTTTTATAAAACTTCAGATTAACGCGTTTTCACAGGAAAAAAAAGTTATTTTGTCTTTATTAATATTTCACTCCATTTGATTAAACGGTACTCATGTTAGACAATTTTAAAAGCAACATGTTTTGTCACCACGGAACACGGTTAACAACACCATGACGTCAAAAACAACGTCAAGAAAGTTTTTTAAACGTTCTCTGCCTTTCCATTTCATACACGGTTTGTAGAGTCTTCCCCGTTTATAAAAGTGTATGTATTACACATAACACCTAATGTTTCATGACGTTACTTACTTTTTTGACAAGATTTTGAATTATAACTTGGTCTTTACAGACCATTCATCGTGCGATCCAAAGTCTTGAACACCCCAAAAATAGTCTCTTCCATTATAAACGATTGCTTGGTTAATTTTTAATCAATTTTCTGGTTACTCAATTATTCACAGAGTTTGTTAAAGGTATCTTGAATACAACACAAAATTGTATCGCTACTTGCTGCTCTGTGACGTCCTTTGACGTCGTCGATTTTTGCTTTTTCAATGAAGTCTATCTGTCTTTAGAAATTGATATGTTTTAAACAAATTAAGCTATGCATTACATTGAATTTTAGCATCCAGTGTAATAGATTATTATTTAATTTAAACATTCAAAATTCTATTCCGTATAAACGCCATTTATTAGAGTAATGACTATACGAATTATAAAGTGTATAACTAATAGATTGCTAAATTTTGATCCTGCTCCGTGACCCCATTTTTGCTGCCTTAAATCTTTGAGAATTTCAATTATTATCAAGGTATATTCGATTTTATTTGCTCAGATTATTTGAAAAGATTATTAAAATATGTGTATTTAAATTTTGTAATAATATGACGTTTAATAAAAAAGTTATGAAAAAAGTCTACGAACTTTTTGAATGACCCTCCTATTTAAGCTTTTAAAATGCATTTTATGTTAAGCGCTTATTGGTAACCATATAATGAAAAATGAAGTCATTTTTGTGCCTGTAGAATTTATTTCACATCTTCTAACATAAAAAAAAACTTCCCAAAAAGATTTGAATATCGTAAAATATGCATTCTGCTATATTTTTTTTAAGAAAGTACGAAAGAAATAGGCCAATTTTTTCCTCATATTGATTTTTTTATAAAGAAACAAAACTTTTGTTCATCTAGCAAACATAATCTCTCTTCAAATGTAATTTGACAAAAATTCACCTGTAATTTTTTTTTGCACAAATAGTTTTAAATATGTACTTATCAGACCCCTGTAATAAGATTCTGAAACCAGGCATTGAACTTAAGTTAAACCGACAGTCTTAGATTGATTGGCGAATATGCATCGCAAGAATCAGGGAAATACAGCAAATTGTGTCATAATAGTTGAGTGTTTACCTCTAAATATGACCATGACCTTTGTTGCTTTAAAGGGAACGTTTGGTCAGAATTTATTTTTTTATATATAAAACTGTACCTCTCATATAAAAAGAAAAGCTCCATCTAACAACACTGCGCTGCTGATAACAGCAGTTAAATTGGATTTTGATAGCTTAGTTGGAGCAGGATGGGGGAAACCTTATCATGACCGCTACTGACGTAGTGTAGACAGATTTAATACCAGATGTTAAGAGTCAATGTGTTTATGACTGCAGAAAATTAAAACTCTTTCTTTCAGAAAAAAGCTTATTCAAGCAATTGCTGATTTATAGGAATTAAATTAGCATCCTTTTTGGACACATTACAACTTATTAATGTTTAAATTAAAACCATGTAAAATAATACAATCTTAGCTGCTAAGTTTTATTAAAGTTAAATCCGACCAGTTTATGGCTTTTTATTATAAATTCCTTCTTTTACTTTCCTGAATTTTGAAACACAAAAAGCATAGGAATGTGAAATTATATTTCCTATATTACACTCAGATCCAAACTCAAATTGCACACACTTAATTGGCACATTTTCACACCTTAATTCCGACATTATAATGTTTACACTTAGAGCCAAATGGCCTGCAATACGTCATAAAAGTGGGGATTATGGAAATATTAAACAAGCGCGATAACTTTATCTCTCAACATGGCAGCCTCCAGCAGCCAGTTAACTCTTAATTTTGATGTCTTATATTTTTATAATTAAGCTAAAACAAATAGCAGTAACAGGTAAAATTCATTATCGACCATTCAATGAATGAAATAACAAAAAGTTTTTTTTAGACCCAACGTTTTCTTTAAGAATGGTGACCAAATATCATGTCTCTTCTGTGAATGAATAAATGAGTACTTTGCATTAATTAACAGATTGCATGTAGATAGTATAAACACATCTGAAGAAGTAGGTTCTCAATGCCGGCCCCCAACTTTCAAACTGGAATACATGTATCTAGATCTGGGACGTGTAGATATATATTGGTTTCTCGGAAGTTAGGAAAAGGGGAGATAGGTTTTAACACCAATCTTTAGTTGCTTAATTGTTATTGAAACAAAATGCAAGATTATGAAAGCAGAAAATACGAAGAAGGTTTGATATTATAATATTTTCTGTGAAATCAAACTCATGATGGAAATAACCCGATAAATTAACGTTGAGCTTAACATAAGACACCCGCCCAAAAAATGGTATCGTCCAAATCTTAAGCGTTTAGAGGTCAACATAGTCAATATCTCGGAGTAAGGTCTTGTGTCACGTCTACAATAAAAATCCTATTAAAAGTTGTAATTTATATAAAAAAAATAAATATATAATTCAAAAATAGCTCTTATTCTTGCTTTCATGTTTCATAACCGATCTAATCTTGGTACTATTAAGGACAATATCGGTTCTGAATGAAATTTTGAATCGTTTCTTTGTAAAAAAAAAAGTTTTGAAAATTCCTTTAAAAAAATAAATTAATTAACATATTAATCTCAATTTGTGTCATACGACAGACTTTACAAATGTTCATCGATATTTGTATAACCACAGTGTATCAAAATAATCAAAGTTGTTTTCTGCTTACGTTTAGTACAATCTGTTCCTTCCCAGCCATCTGCACATCCACCAGTACACAATCCGTTCGATTTATTGCACGGTAGTTCCCCGATGCAATGTCCATTGCACCTTCCTTTGCAGTGCATTCCAAAAGTCTGATCATCACACTCTAAAAATATACTTTCTGTAAAAGGATATCGGATTATGTCAAAATTAACTCAACGCTTTCTGACATTTCAATCTGCATGCATTACCTTCATTACATTTCCAGTGATGTTTCCATCCCGGTTCACATAATTTATAATCTTTACTAACAGGACAATGTCCATTATCAGAATTACATATCATATTTCCGAAACAATGTCCACAAGTTTTGTTACAACTTTCACCATATTTCCCATGACGGCAATCTAGAAAAATGTCAATACAGGTTTTAAAAAAATGCCAGATGTGTACACCTCACATTAAAGTGTTAACAGCAGCTTCTTTACCGACATTTTATCATCAATTTACAACACATTGAGTTGATTTATAATACGAGGAAATTTAGGAAATAACATTCATGAATTACATTTATATATTAATTTACACCCCTTTTTTGTTTATCTGACATGATCGTTTGAAAGTAAGCTTAAAATTCGTCAGCTGAATTTTGATTAAATAGAAGATTTTGTCCACATGCACATACTTGCACACGTATCTATATATTTGTACAGATAATTGAAAATTACCTCTACAGAATGGCGGGATATACCCATCATGTATGCAGCCAAACCTATTACATCGTCCGGTTATATCGCAATCATTTTTACACGTATCACATGAAACACAATCTTTTCCATATTTCCTTTGTGGACATCCTGTAATGGATATTTTACTGGTAAACAGAAATTTACAAGGACATTAGTATGGTTAGTCAAATATGATATTTTACAAGTTGCTGTTCTTTGAAACAGGATTACAATACATGGACAGTATCGAAAACTCACAGAAAATTTCTATAATTAGTATTACACAAAAATGTTATAATTATTAATTTTATTTTCTGACAATTTTCTTAGCCTTATTTTCATCGTTACTTGATTAGCTTGTTGTGATTAAAAGATGAATGATGTTAAAATGAAATGAATACGTAATATTGATTTACCTATCTATCACACTGGTAATGAAGACTTTAATTGTATAATAGAATTAAAAGTGGCATAAGCATGAAGGTAAAGTTGACGTTTAACTCGATTTATTGATCAACGGTTGGAAGATATCCAGGCATTGGAACCCCCGGTATTTTTTAACTTATACTTTAATCTCTGCCTCCTATGCTCATTACCTAGATTAAGTTTTTTTTACTGATTTCTTCTGTGTACTTCACAACCCCGGACCGTTCACGGTAGCCTAGTGGTAGAGCGTTCGCTTTGTGATCGGGAGGCCCGGGTTCGATTCTCGTTCCCGGCGCCGCATCAAACCTAAGACTTAAAAATAGGTAGTGACTGTTCTTTCGCCAAGCGCTCGGCATCAGAAGTGAAAGTCACGGGTCTTTCGGATATGACCTTAAAAACGTAGGTCCCATGTCACGGTAGGCGCTGGCATGATAAAGAACCCTCACTGCTCAAAGGCCCTGAGTTCCGAGTATAGGCTATATTTGAAGCCCTTCACCGGCATACGGTGACGTCTCCATATGAGTGAAAAATTCTCAAGAGGGACGTTAAACAATTTACAATCAATCAATCAATCAAAACCCCGGCCTGAGCACCAATATGTAGCATAATGATTTCACTTTGATACAAGTATAATCGGATATTCTAGTGTAAAAACGGATGACTACCATCGAAAAATGACTTGAAGCCATTTTTAAACGACAAAAATGACCCTCAACCGTAGAAAAATATCAGTTTTTGTAGAAAAAGAGCCCAAAGTGCCATTATATTTACATGTGAGTACTACATGTATAATGAATTGACCCCATATTGTGTCTGTTGAAAAAAATCCAAATACAGGTATTTATCATTCTATTGCCTAAGGCTTAAACTTATGATCAACATCATACTACCATTTTGATCTTCGTCACTGGTATGAGCTCTCGGATTGCTTATACCTGCGACGTCCGGGTTTGGGCTATTGGATACTAATTGTTTCTGCTGATACCGTGATCAAAACAGCATTTTTTTTAATTTGTCAAAATCTGAAGTCGTTTGCATTTTGTAGTAAATTGCTTTAAATCTGTGTTCAGTCTGAGCACATTCCATAGGGAACAGAGTGACAGCGTCAGAACAAAAATATCATTGATATTGAAACACACGAACGGCAGACAGATAAAAATGACCTAAAGTCAATATTTATGGCTGTATTACTCCAGCAGAAAATTTTTAATACATAAAACTAGAATTATGTCTTTGAAAATTGCTTGAGTGATCGTTTCACAACTAGAGTATTCAGGGACAGGGGGAGGTATAGAGAAACGGACTGATGGAAAATATGATTCCTACATCGTTCAAACATTTTCATGCTAGTTTCATGCTAGTTAATTTAAATCAATAATCCCTTTTAGTTCATAAGACAACTTTTCAGGATTTGCTGACGAATGCTGATACAATATCATTATCGTTTTATTTATGCAAACCAGTAGAATCAACTCTGGAAGAAATCTTTAAAATAACTTTAAAAAGTTGGGCATGTAAATATTGAAAAAGCTTCCTGGTTGACAACCACTGAATTTTTTTTTAATTATTAATTGGGCAATAACATGGATACATAACCGATGACATACCAAAAATTTCCACTTCGCAGATCTCCAGAAAAATACCTTCCCCATTATTCTTGTTGGTGTATATCTTAACAAATTGTGCAGTACGAGAACAGTTTACTTCAATCAATGAGTCAAGTTCTAGATTCCCTGGATCCCGATAACATGTGCTGTTTTCATCAAGTTCTGGATTTTTGGATGCAAATATGGAAAATCCCTTGAGTCTTACGGTACTTTTTGCTCCTCCTAAAAAGTTTTGTAAAAGAGGTAGAGCCACTTTGGGCCATATTTGGCCCTGAGAATTTCTGAAAAATCAAATCTGATCAGTTTAGGTTGCAAATGTAGTATTTATCACTTGGATTGTTGGTGACCACGTATCTATTAATTGTGACGTAATTTTCCAACTAGTCAATGTATTATGACGTCACGAAATGCGTCATTTTCCTAATATCCTGTAAATTCCTTTGAAAATGACCTAAAGTTGAAGCTTTTTTTCAAGATTTCATATAGAGCACAACCTCTGATCCAAAATATGCCAATACATAATGAAAGCTCTGTTTCTGAAGATCAAAAAACATGTTTTATTTTTTGGATCGTGGGCTGTGCTCATATTTTAATTCTTTGCTGAAGGTAGTCAAATACGCATGTTTTCTGCAAATTTCAAGAACATTGCTATTTTTCAAACCTGTTTTCCAATAACTGGATTCTCAAAAACGATTTTTTTTATAGGAAATGAGAGCACCAAGTGTCTATTTTCTTTTGATATATGAAATGGGAAAGAGGGTGATAGTTAATTTATTGATATAAGTACAGGGCCATTTTATGCATAAGATGGCTCATGCTCTTTAAGACTTGGAAAAAAAATCAGTCCTTCATTTGAATGACCATACTCAATGTTGCGCAGTGGGATTCGAACCCGCGACTTTAGAATCAAGTCATTACTTTGCCACTCTAGACCAAACATTCACATCACTGCACCTGCATCTGTACCTATTATATTCTTTGTTTTACTGGAAAATGCTGTTCAAAGGTTGTTATTCTGTGGTATGTTTCGGATTTTTCAAAAAGATGTAGGTGTGTGTGTGAAAGAGAGGAAGGATGTGTATGTGGCTCTGGATGTGTACATGTATGTATGTGTGCCTCTAGAGAAATGGTGGGCATTTTATTCCATTTAATTTTATATACTGAGATCATGCAAGCCTGTTTCATTTTATTTTCAAGCTCCGGTCTATCGTATATGAGTTCAATTTAATATGATCACCAGCTGAAGACTCATGATGCAGTTTTATTTACAATAAGTAAGTCAAATTCTTGCAAAGAAATTAAAATGAAAAAGGCGGTCGTTATTCTTCATGGAAAAATCATATGTATTTTATGAAAATAAAGGCTCTCACTCTTTCTCGCTCTTTCTCTCTCTCTCTCTCTCAAACATCTATAAATCTACGGAAGAACTCAGTCAACTTGCAATAAACACTTATATTTCATCCTCAAAAATTATATTCCCAATATTACCTTCGAATTCCATGGAAACGATAAACTCTCGCACCAAAGAACTTTATTCGGTAATAACCAATATTTGCCCCCCCCCCCCATCAAACTTTGATGGAGGTATATTTAATTAAGTACTAAAACAGGGAAGTATATGCTGACTTCAAAGCAATGAATATTTTCATAAGTAATGACGTCATATGTACGTAATGAGGTCACAAATATGAAGTAAATTTCAGTTTTTAATGAATTCTACAGAAAAAATGTACATATTTCGTCGATATTTTGAGTAAAAGTCCCCGAGCGCATGTGTGTTCAAGATCAATATTTTGTTATAATGTGTAGAATGATAATATCAATGAAATATGTAAATATTAAATCTGAACAAACATGCGCTCTATATATTTAAAAGCTAAAATTGTTGAAATTTTGACCATTTTGTCCTCTTTCTGAAAAACATTCTAAAACTGAACTAGTTTTTGACGTCATAAAAACAGAAATTGTGAATAAACTGCTTTGAACCTATAATATGTTTTGTTAATTTATATTTTTTCTTAGAATTTCTTGAATTCAGCACATTTATTGAAGTTTTCAAAATGTAACTTTTGTGGGGGCAAGTATATGCAATTTACCGCATACAGTTCTTTTCACTTTGATACAAACTTGTGTCACCGGCGTGACGCAGTGGTTAGAGGGTCTGCTCTTATATATAAGTCGCACATTAATGGATTGTTCCTCATGTCGGGGTTTGAATCCCACTGTATCTTTTGGAAACCGGTCCTTTGAATGAGACCGCTTAAATCAAAACCCTATGTCGAAGTAGGTGCTTGCTCGAAAACGTTCTCTCCTTGCTCAAAGGCAAGAGTGTTGATTATAGTACAAAACTTGTGGTTCTGCACTGGCAAGTGGTGGCATCTCCATGAATGGATCTTATTTTTTCGAGAGAGATGTTAAAAGAGATACAGTCAATCAATGAATCAATCAATGAATCAACCTCCTGTTTTTCCAGTAGAATATATGAAAAAGGATCAGACCCCCATAAAAAATAATAATAAAAATTGCCTTTTTTTCTGTTTCCTCTATATAAATCTTTATAGAATCGGCCGCCATTTTCCAGTATAGCCGATATGCAAATAAGGAAAATGAACACCTTTTTGCCATATGATGGGTGTGTTATGTGTATGAAGGGATGGGGTGAGAGGGATAAAGAAAGAAAGAGAGAGAGTCTAGACGGATACGGTGAAATGTATGTATGTGTGTATGTATCGACGAGACTTCAATGTACCTTTTAAAAACAAGAATATAGGGACGTAAAACAAAGATATAACTACACCTGCATCCTTAAACTCTGAATCATTTTTTGTCATTTGAGTAAATTGCATATTTCTATTTCATTTTTAAGAACAAAATGCACTCGTTTATTTCTTCTTTCTCGTGTTTTACATGAAAGATTATTATACAGTACATGTGTATGTATTAAGAGTAACTCACTGTCATTCCTGTACCATATTTTGACGCTTTTCAAATTGTAAATGTTTCCGAGATCTATCTTCAACCAAGCCTCTGTCATTCCTACGTCAGTGTGCATGCAGTCTTTATATCTTTGACTTTTTTTACTGTCAATGGTTTTGTCGGCAGTTTGAGTTTTGTACACAGGGCTGCTTTCCACTTTTGTTTTTCCGTTTTCAACAAGCTGGTCTATGTAAATTACACAGATATCAAATTAAATATGAAAATAATAATGTAATTAAAAAATATATATTAACATGATGTTCTTTAATTAACACAATAATTTCGATATATATATATCTCATTTAATTATTTTCTCATAAATCTTAATAATTTTCCTCTCAGTCTGGCTGTAATTACTTTTGGTATTTTTTAATTCTCCATCAAAATTATCATTTTGATCTTAATGATACACATATGCAATGAAGGATATGCAGAAATAAACAGAATACAATATCAAAGTCTCTATAGGAATACAGAATCGGGGCAGGGCAAACACCGGCCTCAAACCATCATAGATGGGATCAAGTGTCATGGAGGAGTGAGCATATCCCCTGCCGATATTTTACACAAATATCATTTAGAAGAATTTGAGATTTATTGATTTTTTTAATTTTGTTTTTTATAGTGTCACTTTCAGTTTGATAGAATATGACGTCAACTTATTGCATCCTTGAACTGACATTACTGGTTAAGTGTCATTATTGTTTTATTATTTTCACATGACATAGATTTTTTGGCGTTTTTGTTTAATTCAAGTGTTGCGATGGTTTTTTAAGATCCAATGTTCTGTTATTATGTTAAACATTTAAAATTTGAATATATTTTTCCGTTCGCTTGTCCGATATGCAGAAATCCAAACAATAGCGAAAGTTTAATGTGAAATGCTCCTATTATACGTCCGTAGACAGAATTTTGGAAGAAGAAAACACTTTCAGATTTAATGTACTGGGCCAGATTGTTCGAAAGATGATTAAAGATTCTTTAACACAATAGTATCTTTAGGTTAACTTATGTGTTAAACTCAACCATGTGGTTAATTTAAGGAATCACTGTCTAGTTTGGAGAGTATGCCAAGGGCATCAACAATAGTGGGAAACATTGGATAATTTGCAGAACGGACGAAGCCTATTATGCTAAAATTATCCCATGTTTCCCACTATTGTTGATGTCTCTGGCATACTCTCCTAACTAGACAGTGATCCCTTATATTTCCATTGCATTGTGAAATAAAATTGTAGACTTAGACATTAAAAAAACTAATAAATTTAAATTACACGAAGACTTCCATGCCAATTTCAATTGTCCTCGCACACTGACGTCAAACAAAAAGGCAGCCGCAAGAGATTTACATGCATATTTGATTGGCCTCCTAAGCGTCAGACACAGTGACAGATGCTCACGAGATTTGCATGCATATTAGGCCTCTATAGCTCCTGACCTATCGACCTGCCATATTTACATTCCAGCAGAATTATCAAGAAATAAATTCCGACAACTTTTAAACAGTTATCACAGGGAAAAAAATCAGAAATGGAAATATTTGTTATTTAATGGTTTGTTTTGGTTAACAAAGTGTTAAATATGTGTTGACTTTCATCCCCCTTTTGAACAGCCTGGTCTTGTACTTAATCGTTTTCTTCGGAAAATTGCTTTGGTTATATTTTAAACCGTGAATAGGAAAGACAAGTATATCAATACATACCATAGCACGTAACATAGTGGAAATATTTCATCCAGGTGTATAACAGTAAAACATTTTGCATATGAAATTTCATACTGAATAACCAGACAAATGCTTTCATATAGAAGCAACTTCATATAAAGACACGAAAACAGCTTTGCCACATACTTAAAACAAGGATTGTTTTATTTCCCTTTTGAGGCTTGTGTAATTAAGATCAAACATGATAATAAACTTCCCTTCTCAGCAAAAGCTCTAAAGAGTTACTGGTTTTACAATAAAGAACCGTTTAATTTATGTAATCCTAACATGTCGCATCTTTTTTTTTAGTAAACGTCAATCTAATTGCCAGTTTTATGTAATTATCTTTTTTTTCTACTATTGTATCGGTATAATAAAACAGTTAAAATGCATGTTCACGATATTTGATTTTAATCTCCAGTTTACCTTTCTTTGCATATGCTGTCTTAGCCAAATTCTCTTTTCACGGCATGATCGATTCCCAAGTCACTTGATGTACACATATGACGTCATCGGTTTTAGATTTTAATCAAAATGATAGTACAACATAACAAAATAAAAACATTTTATTTTCATTATTTTTTAGACGTTTGTATTCATTTTCTAGAGTTTAATTATATTTCTAAATACCAATTCTAAATACGAAAACTTTTGTTCTAAAATTGACGTCATCTCGCCTACTATGACGCCATAATGTATCACTGATTAAGTTTAGGTAGAATATTCTCTATAGTTCCTTATCACCCCTGCGTAAACGGAAGATTGTTATAGCCTTTCATTTATTATGTAGATTCTTATATCAATGATAAGCGATTTAGAGTTTACATAAGATACAAAAGATAAGTCGTTATGTTTAGGCGTTATGTAAAATTTTATTATTTTCATTGTAAATAAAGAATTTGATTACCATATTTCATGAAATAAAAAAAATAAATCAAGAAATATTCTATTTTTTCTCTGGAATAACACAATTTCGCCCATGTCAAAAATGTCATTCCTTTAGCCCAATTTTGTGTTTATTGTTTTTTTTTTAATTAAACATATGAACTAGACACTGGCAGGACAGTGAGAAGTATATCTATTATAGTAAAAAATATTTTTCGATAATGTAAAAATGTGTCTCTAGTGCGCACTTTGATACGCACTATTTTAATTGTGGTTAACCATAAAGCAACTTTAGTGAATTTTTTGGTAAGAAGGACCTTCAAGAAAGCTGAAGAGAATATTTGTCCCTATCTTTTTTTAAAGACTTTGTACATGTCTAAAATAGCTTGCCCTAGATACCTTAAAGCAAATACATAAATAGGTTTCTAGACTTATTTTTGAGATTTTGAATGATAATTGCTTTGTCCCACAGTGTTTGAGTGGAGTTTTGATTCTCCATGTTTCTGGACCCATTACTCAAAATTTAGATAAAATTAGATAAAGAATATGTCAACGATGTCTTGTAAAATATTCAGAGTACAAATAGGGTGAAAAATTCGAAAAGAGCAAGATTTTTTCGTCACATCGCATCTGGAGATGGAAAAATTAACTACTTTTTGAGACAACTTAAACAACAAAAAAAAAGATATAATTTGCAAAAATCTTATGATTTAATATATGAAAATGTTGAATTTAAATGCAAGATCGTCATGTGTTTGATTTACTGTAATAAAATATCGATTGGTAAAACTGGGTTCAATTTTGCACAGGATATAGTTAAACAAGACATGAGTATGAGAAATGCGTGTCATGTTTTCATTTCCCGAGTACGGGACAACCCGACTATGTCGTCACACATCTGCGAAATAAGCGAAATGAGACATATCTACAAAATATTTCGGTCAACAAGCACGTAAAAAATATTTTTTTGTGTTCCCTAAATCACAAAATATCCTATCATGTACTGA
>PRKT01000749.1:0-84225 GCA_003671525.1 Saccostrea glomerata
GATACCTCGAAGTCCGCGGGACCGAGAGAAAACTTCGAGAGATCAAGAGTTCGAAATTTCAAGAGTCCGGAATTTTTCGGGTTTGTTGACCGGTTTTGAAATTAGTCTTACCGGATGTCATAATTATCGTGGGTGCTAAATTTTACACGTAGTGTTTGTAGAACAACGGTATGTTTTCGTAGAGGAATGTTTATTAAATTGAGTAAATAAAAAATGTACTTCTTCACTTCGTCTTTATTTATTCTTTTTGATGCGGACGTCATACTATGCATTCGTTAAATGAAAGTGACATTTTACCGCGTCGTACACAGCTACATTTGAAGCATTGACTACTTCAAATATGATCATTAAACGTTGAACGAAGTTCTGTAAGTATTTGTGTAACAACAGTAGTAATATTGACATTGAAGCTGTTTCTGCACTTTTATATTTCGTAAAACTTTGACACTGACTCGAAATAAAAATTAAACTATTTAGTTTTTTGTCTTGTATTCAATTTACTATTCTTCATTGACACCGCTTCTCTGAATTATCGTGAGACAGTTGATGATTATTATTTTAATAGCATATAGGAAACATATGATTAATTATAAATCAATTATCACCTAGTGGTATGAGTGTCACCTGAATAAACATCCCGTTTCTCGAGACCCGCGTCTTCTGCCTGGGGCCATTTCTGAAATGTCAAGGTAAAGTCGCTAATTATGTAACATTGAATACACATAGCCACTTCGAGGTTTCAAGGGTAAATTCCAATAGAATATGCATAGCTGGACTGCATTTTGACTTCGAGGGATCAAGGGTTTCGAGAGATCAAGAGTTCGAGAAATCAAGAGTAAATTTGCTTAGTTATATAGGGAAAAAAATCGGGACCGGAGATTCACTTCGAGCGATCAAGAACTTCGAGAGATCGAACTTCGAGCCATCAAGAGTTACCTGTAATTAGAATAAAAAACACATTACATGTACTTTTGAACAGATTCAATGTTCTAATTTCTGATCTTAAGTTTTTGAAACAAAGGACTTCACATTTACTAACTGCACTTCCTTTGATTTTATTTACATAATTTGCATATATTAATGGTGTGTTTTTGATTATGTTTGATGAAATGAGTTTTAAATGTATGAAACATATGAAGGTATCGCAGAATTTTCAAGATCAAAAATCCGTAAAACAAAACAAAATAGGAGCAGAGCAAACACGGACCTCCAAAAAATTAGAGGTGGGATCAGGTGCCATGGAGGAGTGAGCATCCCTTGCAAACCGCCCACAACCGCATATGCTCCTTGTCATGATCGGGAAAAAAACCGAAAATGCATCGACAATTCAGTGTATAAATAACAAACTTACGATTGATATGAAAAAAAAACGTCAGTTAGCATTTGACTTAATTGTAAATTTTATTTGCTGACATGGTCATTGTATCGACAATAGAATTAACGGAATGAGGACTAAAACAAGACTGCTAATATTCTTAATTTGGACCTGTAAAAGAAAATGAGTTTGTTCAAATTATGACCCCGGCGGGAAGAATGGGACCGTAATGAGGGATCAATGTTTAACAAAGGATAACATAGAAAAAAAATATAAACATTTTCCTTTCAAGAACACAAAAGCCGTGATTGATCATATTTATATGGAAGTGTGAAAATTAGCGACATAAATCAACCAAACTTGTAAGAGATTTATTAGGACCCGACACTCCAAATCACACTTCCAGTAGATACATGTATGTATTTTGCATGGAGCAAATTAATATTTGATTTGAATTATGCAAGTAGTTGTAGAGTATTTCGGCTATTAACAAGTCTCATCAGGGGCCACGGACATATATCATGGTGTTTGTTTTAAGTGAGATCGGATTATCTCGTCACCTATATTCTTCTGTTTGCTGTGAGCTATGATTGGTTGAGAATTGAATAAAGTTTTGCAGTCTGGATTTCCAGGAATGGTGTTCCAATATTTTAGATTTCATTTTTACAGTTCTTTAACGCAAGGGTTAAATTAAGTAACTAGTACTGTAGGGTTACGTAATGGCTGTTCTATATTGTGTTTGATGATGAGTTTTGATCGGTAAGTTTTTATCGTTTCTTCGATAGTAGGATCATTTCCGAAGTAATGTAGCCTCGCCTTGATAAGTGCGCCTTGAAGTCATTGAGTGATGCATGTAATATATCCGGGTCGGTAGTATTTCTTGCATGTCTAATACATTCTCTTTTAATGAATCCTCTAAACACAGCTGGGCTATGAGCACTCTGTCTTTGTAGATATTGAAAGTTATTTGTTGGTTTGATAAACGACTTGATATCAAGTTTGTTAAGATTTTGAAATTTGGGCCCCTTGTAAACTGTAGTATCAAGGACGTTTACAGCAGATGGAGAAATTTCAAATTAAATGTAAATCTTAGAAGCTTGTGACAGTGATTGCGATATTGAAGAATTCCTCTATCTCTGGATGCGTTCCATTGAATATTATGAAACCGTCATCACGGTACCTGCCGTGGAAAACAATTTTGATGGCATGACGAAATTGTGTCATTATATGCTGTGTGATTTGATACATTCTGATGGCATAAATATCTGGACTTTTGGACTGCCCCCATACTTGCTCGTATTATTTGTTTGTAATATTTTCCATCAAATTCAAAGTAATTGTTTTCCAAGACGCATTTCAGTAAGAAGTTTTGATCCTCAGGATATGGAATGTCTAATTGCGTTTTATTGGCCTATGTGTAAGCTTCATTCACTGATGAAAGAAGTTCGTTAAATTCCATGTTTGTGTACATACTCATCACATCATAAGTAATTAATAATGCGTTGGTTGGCAATGTTAGGCCTTCGATTTTGGTAATAAAGCCCGTAGTGTCTTTAATATAAGTTGATTGTTTTTGTACAATAGGTACAAGCAAGTATAAATCACAATATTGTCCTATTTTCCTCGTTGGCGTATCGCATTGCGAGATAATTGGTCTATCAGGTGGTAATTCCTAAATGCTGCACTGACCGTTTATTAGAGCATTGTAATTGTTTGCTGGTATTTTGTGGGTTTTAGGTAAAAGGTATAAGTGTCCACATTTTAGTGAAGGTTTTTCGTCATTAAAGAACTTATAAGTGTCTTTGTCCAGTGACCCAATAGTATGCATTTCGGAAAGTTTATTTTGAATACTGTCATGCAGTTTTAGCATGTTGGGTTCAGATACTTGCATTTAGTGTTTAGATTGCAGTTGGCGTGGTGCTTCTAAGACATACTGATCCTTGTTCGTGATGACAATTGTGTTGTTTTATCTGCTTTTTTGATAACAATGTCGTTTTATTTTTAAGAGATAAAATAGCTGCTCCTTCAGACTCTGCGAGGAAAGTTCCAGATTTGTTTTATCTATATATTCCTCGACTTCGCTGCATGTAAATGGCGGTTTATAGCCAGATTTCGATTCAAAGGGATGAATTGTAGTGTTGTCTACAGTATCAAAGTGGAATTTGCATCTGAGTTTTCTAGCAAATTCCTCAAAGTCTTTGAGAAGTATGTTTTTAGCATGGTTGCTTTTAGGCGTTGGAATGAATTTCAAGCCGTTGCTCAGTAAGGAAAGATCATGTTCGGATAAGTTGTATCTTGATAGATTTAGAACAAACTTTTCAACTGTGGTCATAATTTGTTTGCAATGAGCTTTAATTACAGATGCGTTTAGAATCTTTGCTTTGTTTACTCCGTCTATTTAGTCGTCGAGCCATTCATATAGAGGAGCAGCAGGAGTTAGATATTTTGTATAGCGAGGCGCTATAGATCACCGATAAGTATTTTGATAAAATTGCAAATCCGTCTTATTATCAATATGTTGATAGATTAGAGGACAGCGAGAGATTGTGGCTGTAGGAAACTGATTGCCACATTTTGGTGATCGGTTATGGTCAGTTGGGAGGGGCTTTGTTTGTTTACGAGCATGGCCAATAGATGGCTGTTAAGTGCAATGGTTTTATTGTATTAATTTCTTGAAGAAATATACATGTTATAATCCTTCTGATATACGTAGTGACATATAAATGAGACGGCAATGAGCATCCGTCTTAATATCATATGATGAAAATAAGAGGATTAATATATGATTTCAGACCAAACATGAACTGATATATAGGATACGAGACTTGACATTGATGTTTACATGAATAAATTTAATTGTGAAATCAAATACAGAGACATAAATGCAAGTCTGCTGTATAGTAATGAACTTCACAGGCATGGTAGTAAATAAAAGTCCGTCACTATGTACATCGTATAGAAGTGGCGTAAAGGAAGTCCATAATATGCTCGTTGTATAGAACTCAGCGCCAGGTAATTAGGTTGTGTTAGTATGGTTTTTTTTCTCTGCATATAGCGGTGACCACGGTATTGGTAATGGCTTTCATTCCTTGATCGGTCGTGGAATTTGTTACTGGCCGATTTGTTGGCTGAGTGGCTAGGTCTGGACGGGTGACTTGGCAGTGTCTAAAGTTTGACTCTGTGGTCATGCAAGTCCAAAGTGTTTTTTTTTTTGGTAATGGCCTTGATAGCCTCATCGAACTTAGATTTCTCTGCTGCAAAGGTATAGCCGTCCAATTCTCTTTTCTTTGTCTTAAGAAATCTGCCCTGAGCTTGTTGCTTTCTGCCTCTTTTTCTTGGATTGAGCGTTCAAGAAATGTGATCACAGAATTGCCAAAGGAGTTGATGGTTTCTTGCTGCAAGTCCTTTAAGAATGTGGCAAACTTTGTGTTTTCCTCTTTAGATAGGCTCAGTTTGCAATGGAGCTTGGCTCCAAACCAGGACGGAAACTTGCCCGATATTATTCCATGGGAAATACTTTCTTTACCCTTGGCGTATAGTAGTCGGCTGGATAAGATTCCTTCGATTTTTTTTAAAGATTTTAGAGTTTGTGGCAGCCACTGCTCTGTCGGACTCCGGTAGATTGATGGACATGTCCAGATCGTTAATGACTGCTTCCTGCTTTGAAGGGACCTGGTCCTTTAGATATCCATGTATTCAGAGTTTGACATAGTTGAACAATCTTTTTGAGAGATAACAAAATAAAGGGTACTGATGCATGTCAGCATACTAGAACCAGTTGATGATTTTGATTTATAAGAGAATCGTAATAAAGAATCTTTGAAGTTGCAATTCATCCCTTTACAGATAAGTGCTAATTTGGTAAAGGAAGTGCTGGTTATGAAATGTCTTAAAAGACAATAGAAGCAAAAAGTGTGGAAGGATTGTTGAATGACCAAATAAACCACACAAGTCGATCGCTGTCCAAGGGAGGGCGATGCACGGAATGATGCCGGTAGGACATTGTCTCTTACAAGTTTGGTTGACTGATGTCGCTAATTATCAAAATTGGGTCCAAATAAATCTCTTACAAGTTTGGTTGATTGATGTCGCTAATTTTCACACATATAAGCTTCCTCAGGTTGTGTAAATGCCAGTTTGTTCACGTTTAAATGAACTTTTGAGCTTGTTTTTTTATCTACATATATTTCATTTGCACATTTTACGACAAACAGGGTATTCTTCACAATTTAAAAACCCATTCATACATGACTCAGCCCTTTAGATTCAATCTGCAATATTGCTTTGCAGTGAAAGGACATGTGGCGTGTTTTTCAATTTCTTGAAATTGAAAGCATATTTGTTCTTTATGAGGATATTTTATTAAAAAAGATTTTTTTCCTTCTAATATATCACGGGAACTAGATTTTTAGAGTGAAATGGATACCCTTGAATTTAAATTTCTTGTTATTAATGTTATAGCGATTACGTAATATTATAACGTCAACGGCGACAATGTCTAATCAGATGTCTACATTTACCTTTTTTAAATAAATGCAAATTAAACTAGCTTTTTCTCCATTATGGACGATAGTATCACCGACTTTGTCTTATGAGGTTGGATATCAAACCTTATATGTTTGAAATGCAATAAAAGAAAAAATGCAAAATCTGTAAACATGGAAAAATTATTTTTTTTATATATAAAGGTTTACGCGGCGAAAACGAAGAAACTTAGCATCACAATGCGTGTTGATTTGTCATCTAAACTTAAATTTAGGGCTTTCCATCATTAAACAGATTAGCATATAGAATTCTTTTATCTGAAGAATATAAAGTAGAGTAAAAATAAGAGTTCTGGTGCAGATTTTTTTCTAATAACCCCTTGTAGGTTTTCTGAGGAGCCGATGACGTCATATCTATAACCATAGAAACAACAAACACTTCTTTTTCGTAAATGATTTTAAACAACTGATCATTGACATTTCATTCCAAACGATATGACTCATCCCGACAGTGGTTAAAACAATAAAATTATAGATTTTCAAAGAATGTACATGTAAGAGTGTGAATATATATTATTGAAAAGATAGAAAAAATAAATATATACACATATTGTGACGTTAATTGTAATTCAATGACGTTATATCTCCAAAGATGACGCCAGAATTCCATGTTTAGCATACTGACCATTAAAACGATGTACCAATAGACACAAATTCAGCGAACTTATATTAAATAGTCAACTTTTACTCATTCCTAGGATGCACGCTAAAGTACAAAAATGACAGAATTAATTGCACCAATGGGAAAAGGTTGCTAATGACAATTTTTACATTTTGAATTTTTCATGGATTTTAGTAGAACAAGGTTAGGAGTTGTCAAATATGAATTTTTACTCCCATTCTAAGTATTTCATTAAATCTTTTTCAATTATAGTTCAACAGTGAAATCATGACGTCGTGTTACTTTTGCGCCGACGTCAAACGTTTTCGGAGTGAACGTTACTAATTATATGTATGCATAAAATCATTTTTTATATACTAGTATAAGATTCATTTCTTAATAATTTAAAAAGTAGTTAAAAAATAGTTGCATCAATGGTAAGAATTATGCGTGTTTGATTTGTTCATTGTACACTTTCCACATGTGGAAACATCAGGAAAATAAGACCTTTTAAGCGTGCGGCTTTCAAGCAAAAATTGTATTCTATTGACTATATAGGAAATATATAAGATTTATTCGAAAGTCATTTCATTTTAGAGATAGCTTTTTATTGTATGGGCCAAGATGTCAATTTTTTGTCGTTTGAAATACTAGTAAGTATAAAATTGATATATCTTCTCACATGTGAAAAAAAATGTTCTCGGGAACAACGGCAATCTAGATGCTATCGGGTAGTGTAAAATATATTTGTTTTTTCCCTAAATATAAATATGAAAAAGACAGAAAATATTATTATGAAATATAATTACTAGTATTACTAGTATTTACTTATATTCAACAATTGAAAGGACATTTTAAAGTTAATATACTGGAGCTAAAATGTATGTTAAAGCAATATTCCAAAAAATTCGTTTTAGACAAAATCCCGGACCTACCTTTGTCTTGCATATTATAATTACTAATTATTTTAAATCGTCCTAATGCATACTTTTCAGTCTCACATGCATCGAAAATTGTATTAATTATTTACTTATGGAGTGATTAAATGATTTATAGTTCACATTCATGCATAAATTATAAATTACAGGGATTTCCGGTGGTGATTATTTGTGATAGGTTGAGGTGGATGGGGATTGAATTTGAGTTAAAAGTTAAATTAAAGCCTAAAGCCTCTAAAATTATGATGGGAAATTATTCTTCAATCTATTTTTGCACCTTTATCTTTTTTCATTTAGTTAAAAGTGTAAAAAAAAAAAGTACACATTTATAAAATAAAAAATCAGTGAATTTATTGACATGGCTTGTTCATGTTGTCTGTAAAGTAATATCTTTTTTTTTATTTCATATGATAGCTAGTTTTCGTAAACATTTATAAGTGCTTGTAAAAAATATCGAAAGTGCATGTGAGAAACAAAAATATATAGGCAAAAGATACTTTTAAAATATTAAATAAATTTTGTCCCGGGGCAAGGGTTGGACCAAAATGGCTGATCAAAGTTTTACATAGGAATATATAGGAAACATCTTTAAAATCTTCTTCTCAAGAACCATTGGGACAGTAAGGATGAAACTCATGTTGAATTGTACTCAGATTTTGTACATTCAAGTTTTTTCAAATCATGACCCCTGGGGTTGGGTGGGGCCACAATGGCCGATCAAACTTTTACATAGGAATATATAGGAAAAATCTTTAAAATCTTCTTCTCAAGAACCATTGGGACAGGAAAGAGTATACTCATGTTGAATCATCCTAGTAAGATAGTGTTAAATTGTGGCCGCTTGGGATAGGGTAAAGTTTTTACATAGGAATACAAGGGGAACTCTTTAGAAAGATTCTTCTCAAGTACTACAAAGCCATGATTAGTGATATTTTTATGAAAGCATCCTCAGATACTGTAGATTCTAGTTTGTTCAAATCATGACCCCCAGGGATAAGGTGGGGCCACAATAAGGTGTCCAGGTTTTACATAAAAATATTTTTAAAAAAATCTTTTTCTAAAGAATAGCAAAGCTATGATTAGTGATCGATATCTAAATGGAAGCATCCCCAGGTAGTGTAGAATATAATTTGTTCAAATTATATAACCTCCAAGGGAAGGGTTTCAATGGTGCATCAAAGTTTTACATAGGAAAATAAAGGGAAAAATCGAAATATCAGAAAAGCTATGTTAAGCCATATTGACATGTAAAAAAGAATCCTCATGTACAATGCATTAAAGATTTAAATTTGTTCGAATTAGAATTCAAGCCCCAACCCCCTACCCCAACCCAAGCCCCCTAATAAACTTTTCCAATTCTAATCTGATTTTTGCGTTTCCTAGCTCAGGTGAGCGATGTGGCCCCTGGGCCTCTTGTTGTTTAGCATTTAGCTCGATCAAATCGATCTTGAATAAAAATTCTGTCATATCTTTTCTTTTAAATTAACCAGTGGATAGAGATGCAGGCAAAAAATAAATATACGAATGGAAATAACTTTCTATTATTAATATTCACATTTAATCAAACTGCAAAAATTAGAATCAGAAACGTAGGTTGTGCACGTGGTAAAAAAATCTGCGCGGTCGTTCATTTTCACTTTGCAATGTCACACCACCTTTATGACGTTATTTCTCTGTTTTAGTAAAAATACCATGACCCTTTTCTCATGTGCGCAATCAGATGTTTGAATGTTTATATAGACAGCAGGCTATCATGTGACATTTTATTTTTTAGATGTAAGTTCTTAGATGATTTAATCATGTGAGGAATATGACATGCTATTATCAATTCTCGCTCACAAAATTGCGTTAAAAGATATAGATGTGATAATTGACAAAGTTGACAATCAAAGAAGAATAGTGGATTGTATCACAAAATTTGCTGCCATTAATTCGTCAGGTGATCTCACCAATTTTGTGGGAACGATTAACCCTTATGAGACGAAAAGTCTAGAGCATCCCATATTTTCACTTTAAAACCAAAAATGACCCCAACGTAGTTGTAACTCAACTCTTACGCAACACATTTACTAATTTAATACTTGGAAAATAAGATTATAAATGACAATATAACTCATATGTATTTATTTTGAGTCGAAAGTCAAACGAAGTGTTACTTTAGTCAATGATTATACTGTGTACTTTAGTCAAAGACCATACTTATGTAGGATTCAGATAGTCTTTGATTTAAGACCATAACTAGGAGCGTGCGTAGATTTGACAATATTAGCAAAAACATAGGCGGTTGATACAGGTGACTTTAGTAATACTATGTCTTAACTGTTTTATACGGCTTAAGACTTACTTAAGTAGCACTTAGAGAGGCTCCAAGATTGTGCATAAGACATACTTATGACCCTACGTAAGTCGAAAACTTAGCAAGCTTTTTGTTATGACCCCCAGGTATGGATAAGTTTACAGCGTTCGGCCAGTTTTCTCAATGTGCATCAAGTTCAACTGCAAAATGTTTATGAATAATCATTGTTTTGAATCACAAATGTAAAGTAAAGGAAAGAAAATAAAGTGCAAATTTGGAAAAAAAAAATATAGTGTTTCAAGTACGAGCTTGTTACAACAATCTGGAACTATTTATCATTAGCATGGAACAAACTATCAGCGGCTTTGCTTTGCAGGGCCATTTGCCTTATAGATATCATTATAACTATTTTATTTGTTGTGGCTTTGCAATGCCTTGATCAATCGTGTTCTCAAATGCTTTACCATCGGAGATGTGCACAAGTTGATAGCCAAGCAAAAAAAGCATTCAAGTGTTAAATGTATGAGCACAGTGGGATATATACTATCGTAACAAAAATACATGGTATCTTAAAGATATGACATAATACGGCTTTATTTGGTTTAAAAACAAGTCGTACAGAGATGAAAATGTTGCGTTTTCTCAATTCATATCAATTTTTAAATGATTTTAAAAATTTGCTTATTATTATATGCTGCTTAAGTATCTGTACCCCTTTAACTTTTGATGTTGATGTATATAATTTTAGTTACTTTTGTAGATGTTTTTATTTTGTGCTTTTGATCCACTGTCATTTATTGCATATTTCAATAAATGACCACTTTTATTCTTTTAAGAGGGGTCATGTTCTTATTTGATGTGGGTGGTAAAAGAAGCAGAGTCTAGCGTAAATATACTTTTCAGTGTTCTTTTTTGTATATGCAGGCCCTTGCTGTGGAACAGTCGTTCTTTTTCTCACAAATCTTTTTAAAAAACCTCTGCAGCTGTTCCAGTCTTTAAATCTTTTAATTTTGTCTCTATGTCTGTTAGAGTCATATAATATATTTACTACATGTAAAATATGCACTAAAAATTCACCCTTATACAATGATATTCTATCACGTTATGAAAATTCACCAAACAAACTTGAAGTATTATATTTTTTTAAAAAAAGATGATACATACGCTTTTGTAAATGAAAAACCATGCGTTAGATAGCCTCTCTTCTCTGAAGCACAATACTAAATGGGTAAAAGTTTATTCGTTATTTAAAAGGATGTTTTTAAAATGACGTGTTTCTATTCATGATCCATTCAATATCAAGTTTCAGATGACTTGGCGCTATTTAAATATACAATATTTAACTATTAATAAAGGTCTATGGGCCACAATCCCCACCCTTGTAACAATTGACCGTTGTTTTCATCAGAAGAATTTACACAATGTATCCTATACATATATATAACCATATAACATTTTGATTAATATTGTGACCTATCCTTTCCTTGGAGCCCTAATTTGTACAAGATTGAATCTTTACTACCCCGGGAGAGGTATAACTATCATTACTTTGATATTCTAACGGAAATTTTTAGAATTTATTGTAATGCAGATTCCTTTTTTAAACTTTGATTGCCCATTATGGTCCCATCGTAGGTCTTAAAGATTTGTCTAAATAAAACTTTAATTTATACTATCGGAGGAAGCTTCCATATAAATGGCTGATAAATCACGCTTAATTCTACCTGAGAAGAGGATTTTTAAAGATACATTTCTAGGGGCAATATATGATACGTGTCTTAAGGTAGGATTCCTCTCTTGTTTCGGACTAGATGAAATATTTAAAGTACATTTGTTATATGTCCTTTATATTTAAGTGTAAGAGATTTAAGGACAGATGATAGAAACAAAAAAATGGATGCCTGGATTGGTATATATTTTTTGGCCTAATTTCATTGCAAATGATGCAAATAATAAATTTGTAGAATGTAAAGAAATTATAAACCTTCTGTGATATTTAAAAGTCTGTCTTTCTGAAACCATCCTTATCAATCTATACAAATAGTTTTCACTTTAAAATTCCATTTTTGTGCAAATATGAATAAAAAATTAAAAACTACGCGGTGAAAGTTATTCATTTCATTCATTTAAACATGGACCAAGTTGTTATTTTCAAATTCTCTAACAAAAGTTTTTTTGCATCATCTGTCCTTAAAAGACTATATTCTTCTTCCATGTCACAATTATACAGTTTTAAACAGAAAAGGTTTGAAAACAAGCAGGGACTTATTTTTTGCGGAATGATGATATGAAAATATTTTCTTTTCTACCTCTCAAAATTCTTTTATCTGAAAAATATAAAGTAGAGTAAAAATAAGAGTTCTGGTGCAGATTTTTTTTTACTAACCCCTTGTAGGTTTTCTGAGGAGCCGATGACGTCATATCTATAACCATAGAAACAACAAACACTTCTGTTTCGTAAATGATTTTAAACAACTGATCATTGACATTTTATTCCAAACGATATGACTCATCCCGACAGTGGTTAAAACAATAAAATTATAGATTTTCAAAGAATGTACATGTAAGAGTGTGAATATATATTATTGAAAAGATAGAAAAAATAAATATATACACATATTGTGACGTTACTTGTAATTCAATGACGTTATATCTCCAAAGATGACGCCAGAATTCCACGTTTTGCATACTGACCATTAAAACGATGTACCAATAGACACAAATTCAGCGAATTTATATTAAATAGTCAACTTTTGCTCATTCCTAGGATGCACGCCAAAGTACAAATATGACAGAATTAATTGCGCCCATGGGAAAAGGTTGCTTATGTCAATTTTTACATTTTGAATTTTTCATGGATTTTAGTAGAACAAGGTTTGGAGTTGTCAAATATGAATTTTTACTCCCATTCTAAGTATTTCATTAAATCTTTTTCAATTATAGTTCAACAGTGAAATCATGACGTCGTGTTACTTTTGCGCCGACGTCAAACGTTTTCGGAGTGAACGTTACTAATTATATGTATGCATAAAATCATTTTTTATATACTAGTATAAAATTCATTTCTTAATAATTTAAAAAGTAGTTAAAAAATAGTTGCATCAATGGTAAGAATTATGCGTGTTTGATTTGTTCATTGTACACTTTGCACATATGGAAACATCAGGAAAATAAGACCTTTTAAGCGTGCGGCTTTCAAGCAAAAATTGTATTCTATTAACTATATAGGAAATATATAAGATTTATTCGAAAGTCATTTCATTTTAGAGATAGTTTTTTTATTGTATGGGCCAAGATGTCAATTTTTTGTCGTTTGAGATTTCTCACATGTGAAAAAAAATGTTCTCGGGAACAACGGCAATCTAGATGCTACCGGGTAGTGTAAAATATATTTGTTTTTTCCCTAAATATAAATATGAAAAAGACAGAAAATATTATTATGAAATATAATTACTAGTATTACTAGTATTTACTTATATTCAACAATTTAAAGGACATTTTAAAGTTAATATACTGGAGCTAAAATGTATGTTAAAGCAATATTCCAAAAATATCTTTTTAGACAAAATCCCGGACCTACCTTTGTCTTGCATATTATAATTAAAAATTATTTTAAATCGTCCTAATGCATACTTTTCAGTCTCACATGCATTGAAAATTTTATTAATTATTTACTTATAGAGTGATTAAATGATTTATAGTTCACATTCATGCATAAGTTATAAATTACAGGGATTTCCGGTGGTGATTATTTGGAGATAGGGTGAGGTGGATGGGGATTGAGTTTGAGTTAAAAGTTAAATTAAAGCCTAATGCCCTCTAAAATTATGATGGGAAATTATTCTTCAATCTATTTTTGCACCTTTATCTTTTTTCATTTAGTTAAAAGTGTAAAAAAAAAAAAAAAGTACACATTTATAAAATAAAAAAATCAGTGAATTTATTGACATGGCTTGTTCATGTTGTCTGTAAAGTAGTATCTTTTTTTTATTTCATATGATAGCTAGTTTTCGTAAACATTTATTAGTGCTTGTAAAAAATATCGAAAGTCCATGTGAGAAACAAAAATATATAGGCAAAAGATACTTTTAAAAAATTTAATAAATTTTGTCCCGGGGCAAGGGTTGGACCAAAATGGCTGATCAAAGTTTTACATAGGAATATATAGGAAACATCTTTAAAAATCTTCTTCTCAAGAACCATTGGGACAGGAAAGAGTATACTCATGTTGAATCATCCTAGTAAGATAGTGTACATCAGGTTTGCTCAAATTGTGGCCGCTGGGGTAGGGTAAAGTTTTTACATAGGAATACAAGGAGAACTCTTTAGAAAAATTCTTCTCAAGTACTGCAAAGCCATGATTAGTGATATTTTTATGGAAGCATCCTCAGATACTGTAGATTCTAGTTTGTTCAAATCATGACCCCCAGGGATGGAATGGGGCCACAATAAGGTGTCCAAGTTTTACATTAAAATATATTTTTAAAAATCTTTTTCTAAAGAATAGCAAAGCTATGATTAGTGATCGATATCTAAATGGAAGCATCCCCAGGTAGTGTAGAATATAATTTGTTCAAATTATATAACCTCCAAGGGAAGGGTTTCAATGGTGCATCAAAGTTTTACATAGGAAAATAAAGGGAAAAATCTAAATATCAGAACAGCTATGTTAAGCCATATTGACATGTAAAAAAGAATCCTCATGTACAATGCATTAAAGATTTAAATTTGTTCGAATTAGAATTCAAGCCCCAACCCCCTACCCCAACCCAAGCCCCCCAATAAACTTTTCCAATTCTTATCTGATTTTTGCGTTTCCTAGCTCAGGTGAGCGATGTGGCCCCTGGGCCTCTTGTTGTTTAGCTTTTAGCTCGATCAAATCGATCTTGAATAAAAATTCTGTCATATCTTTTCTTTTAAATTAACCAGTGGATAGAGATGCAGGCAAAAAATAAATATACGAATGGAAATAACTTTCTATTATTAATATTCACATTGAATTAAACTGCAAATATTAGAAACAGAAACATAAGTTGTGCACGTGGTAAAAAAATCTGCGTGGTCGTTCATTTTCACTTTGCAACGTCACACCTTTATGACGTTATTTCTCTGTTTTAGTAAAAATACCATGACCCTTTTCTCATGTGCGCAATCAGATGTTTGAATGTTTATATAGACAGCAGGCTATCATGTGACATTTTATTTTTTAGATGTAAGTTCTTAGATGATTTAATCATGTGACGAACATGACATGCTATTATCAATTCTCGCTCACAAAATTGCGTTTAAAGATATAGATGTGATAATTGACAAAGTTGACAATCAAAGAAGAATAGTGGATTGTATCACAAAATTTGCTGCCATTAATTCGTCAGATGATCTCACCAATTTTGTGGGAACGATTAACCCTTATGAGACGAAAAGTCTAGAGCATCCCATATTTTCACCTTAAAACCAAAAATGACCCCAACGTAGTTGTAACTCAACTCTTACGCAACACATTTACTAATTTAATACTTGGAAAATAAGATTATACATGACAATATAACTCATATGCATTTATTTTGAGTCGAAAGTCAAACGAAGTGTTACGTTAGTCAATGATTATACTGTGTACTTTAGTCAAAGGCCATACTTATGTAGGATTCAGATAGTCTTTAACTTAAGACCATAACTAGGAGCGTGCGTATATTTGACAATATTAGCAAAAACATAGGCGGTTGATAGAGGTGACTTTAGTAATATTATGTCTTAACTGTTTTATACGGCTTAAGACTTACTTAAGTAGCACTTAGAGAGGCCCCAAGATTGTGCATAAGACATACTTATGACCCTACGTAAGTCGAAAACTTAGCAAGCTTTTTGTTATGACCCCCAGGTATGGATAAGTTTACAGCGTTCGACCAGTTTTCTCGATGTGCATCAAGTTCAACTGCAAAATGTTTATGAATAATCATTGTTTTGAATCACAAATGTAAAATAAAGGAAAGAAAATCAAGTGCAAATTTGGAAAAAAAAATATAGTGTTTCAAGTACGAGCTTGTTACAACAATCTGGAACTATTTATCATTAGCATGGAACAAACTATCAGCGGCTTTGCTTTGCAGGGCCATTTGCCTTATAGATATCATTATAACTATTTTATTTGCTGTGGCTTTGCAATGCCTTGATCAATTGTGTTCTCAAATGCTTTACCATCGGAGATTTGCACAAGTTGATAGCCAAGCAAAAAAAGCATTCAAGTGTTAAATGTATGAGCACAGTGGGATATATACTATCGTAACAAAAATACATGGTATCTTAAAGATATGACATAATACGGCTTTATTTGGTTTAAAAACAAGTCGTACAGAGATGAAAATGTTGCGTTTTCTCAATTCATATCAATTTTTAAATGATTTTAAAAATTTGCTTATTATTAGATGCTGCTTAAGTATCTGTACTCCTTTAACTTTTGATGTTGATGTATATAATTTTAGTTACTTTTGTAGATGTTTTTATTTTGTGCTTTTGATCCACTGTCATTTATTGCATATTTCAATAAATGACCACTTTTATTCTTTTAAGAGGGGTCATGTTCTTATTTGATGTGGGTGGTAAAGCAAGCAGAGTCTGACATAAATATACTTTTCGGTGATCTTTTTTGTATATGCATGCTCTTGCTGTTGAACAATCGCTTATTTTTCTCACAAATCCGTAAAAAAAACCATTGCAGCTGTTCCAGTCTTTTAATCTTTATTATGTTGTCTCTATGTCTGTTAGATTCATAAATGTATAATATATTTACTACATGTAAAATATGCACTAAAAATCACCCTGATACAATGAAATTCTATCCCATTATGAAAATTCACCAAACAGACTTGAAGAGTTATATTTTTTTTTTTAAATAAAGATAAGATAATACATACGCTTTTGTTAATGAAAATCCATGCGTTAGATAGCCTCTGTTCTCCGTAGCACAATACTAAATGGGTAAAAGTTTATTCACTATTTAAAAGGATGTTTTTAAAATGACGTGTTTCTATTCATGGATCCATTCAATATCAAGTTTCAGATGACTTGGCGCTATTTAAATAATTTATACAATATTTAACTATAAATAAAGGTATATGGGCCACAATCCCCACCCTTGTAACAATGGCCAGTTTTTTTCATCAGAAGAATTTACACAATGTATCCTATACATATATATAACCATATAACATTTTGATTAATATTGTGACCTATCCTTTCCTTGGAGCCCTAATTTGAACAAGATTGAATCTTTACTACCCCGGGAGGGGTATAACTATCATTATTTTGACATTCTAGAGGAGATTTTTAGAATTTTTTGTAATGCAGATTCCTTTTTTAAACTTTGATCGCCTATTGTGGTCCCATCGTAGGTCTTAAAGATTTGTCTGAATAAAACTTTAATTTATACTATCGGAGAAAGCTTCCATATAAATGGTTGATAAATCACGCTTAATTCTACCTGAGAAGAGGATTTTTAAAGATACATTTCTAGGGGCAATATATGATACGTGTCTTAAGATAAGATTCCTCTCTTGTTTCTGACTACATGAAATATTTAAAGTACATTTGTTATATGTCCTTTATATTTAAATGTAAGAGATTTAAAAGACTATATTCTTCTTCCATGTCACAATTATACAATTTTAAACAGAAAAGGTTTGAAAACAAGCAGGGACTTATTTTTGGCGGAATGATGATATGATAATATCTTCTTTCCTACCTCTCAAAATTATCATAGAATAATTTAGTTATAATTTAGTAATAATTAAAAATATTGTTTTCAAACGGTTATGTTGTATATATTTTCTTGTTTACAACAATTATTTATGTATTGGATATATGCCGAATAGAAGTCTGTATGAAACAAGCAAATTCATTGAAATGTGGTCCCCCGCCTTCGGTGTCTTTGTGGGTGAAATGTCATTTTTATGACATATTGTGTCTAATATGAACACCCTATCAATTGTCATTTATTGTGTCTGATATGAACACCCTATCAATTGTCATTTATTAAGGAAATCATCACTGCAGTTGATTTGTTTTTAAAAATAAGGTCAATCGTGAAGGTCAAGGGGTAAGAAATCATAGCATGCTCGGAAATATCTTGTCACAGGTAATGCACATGTCAATTATGAAAGCCCTGTCTCTTCTCAATATAAGGAACAAGATGTGTTTGTGAACCTCTGGTGACCTCGTTTGGCAATATAACGAAGATTAAACTTTTCTTAAATGCAAATTAAATATATAACAACCCAGAGTAGGGTTTTTTTTTCACAAAAAATACGATTGTGAAATACAAAATTCCTAGCACCACCTGTACAAAAGTTATGGTCAAGGTTATTTTTTAAAAAGAAAGGTCAAACACCAAGGTGAAAGGGTCGGAGTTGTTGATTCCTTAAGAAAAATCACAAGTAATACATATGTGAAGGATGAAAACCCTAATGCTAACATGCTAACCCTAATGCTTCAATAGTTGCATATATGACCAAGGTCAAAGTTTTTAAAAAATAGGTCAAACTCCAAGGTCAAGGTCAAAGTTCATAGTATTCAATGAAAAGTCTTCTCACAAGGATTACATATGTGAAGCATAAAAGCCCTAGCCCTTACCATTTAAAATTATGGTCAAGATTAGAGACTTTCATAAGTACGGAAATGTCCAAGGTCAAGGTCAAATGGACAAAGGTGTAAGTATTCAATGAAAGGTCTTGCAAAAAAGAATACATATGTGAAATATGTAAGTCCTAGTATCTACCGTTCAAAAGTTGTAACCAAGGTCAATGTTTTTGAAAAGTAGGTCAAACTCCAAGGTTAAGGTCAAAGGATTAAAGTTCTTGCTATCCAATAAAAGATCTTTCCAAAAAGATTACACATTTGAAGTATAAAAGCCCTAGCCTTTACCATTCAAAAGTTATGGTCACGGTTAAAGTTTTTCATAAGTACAGAAATCTCCAAGGTCAAAAGGTCAGAGTTGTAAGTAATCAATGAAAGGTCTTGCCACAAAGAATACATATGTGAAATATGAAAGTCCTTGTATCTACCATTCAAAAGATATGTCCAAAGTAAAAGTTTGGAATTTTTGTGTAAAAGTGGGTCAAACTCCAAAGTCAAGGTCAAAAGGTCAAATTTGGTGGTACCTAAAGAAAGGTCTTGTCAGAAAAAATACACATGTGAAATATGAAAGTCAAAGCTTCACTAAATCAAAAGTTATGGGCAAGGTTTAAATTTTTGTGATGGACGGACAGACTGACAGACAGACTGACGGACAGACAAATGAGATTTATTGTCCCCTCGCTTTCGCGAAAGCGGGGGACAAAAATATCAGACATTATGAGGCCCACTAGGGCCGAAAACTGTCTGATATTTTTTCATACAGAATTGTATTAGGCATTCCTCGTACTTAAAACATTGCTCTTTACATTTCTTTTCATTTACCTGAGACAATTGATATTAAAACAAAAGTATTTATGGCCATTGAATCATTCCTGAATGAAAACTACTCACTGATACTTGGCCCTTTCGTTTCATTTGTTGATTTACCTGAGACAGTCTGATATCATAACAAGAGAATATAGACTTGGATGAAAGAACTCACTAATTTTCTGACTGAGTGTGTTAGGAATCAGCTATTTTGTATTGGATAGTGGGAGTAAACAGATCTGTTAAAAATGGAGAGTGGGGATGAAATATTCTTGACTCAAAACAAATTTAAACCTGAAAGCAATGGATCAGATTATGATACCGATAATCTCGTAAGTGATATTCTAGGGATGGCGAAAGAAAATACCAGTCTGCTGTGAACTTCGATTTAAAGTTTGAAAACCCACCAAAAAATATCGACGATGCAACTATGCAGGGCAGGTCTCGGTTTCCAGACCTGCTTTTAAAGACTGACAGGAACGTTCTTATCAAAAGTGCCGTTCCTCAGAATACCGAGAGGAAATGCAGATGGGCTGTAAATATATTCACAGAATGGGCGAAAAAAAGAAGTATTCAGGAACCCAATTTTTCCTTGGACAATATGACCCTAGATCAATTCCTATGTGGCTTCATCACGGAAGTTAGAAACAAAGCCGGAGAACATTACCGCCAAAACACTCTCTATGAGATTATAACATCAATTCTACACTATCTACGTCAAAATGGCAAATTTGTCAGTTTTCTCGATGATAAGAATTCGGTAAAATGAGACAAGTCCTAGATGCACGGATGAAGGAAGTGGCTAAAACAGGCCTAGGGAGTTCCGGTAGGAAAGCAGAAATCATTAGTGTTGACCAAGAAAATATATTGTGGGCAAAAGGTTTACTTGGCTCCGATACGCCAGCCAAATTGCTGGATACATTAATTAATTTTTTTTCGTTTGGATTAAATTTTGCGTTATGGGCAGGCCAAGAACATCGAAACTTGCGAAGAGGGACCAGGTCACAGCTGGAAGTGAAGGACGACACCGACGGCGCTCGTTATTTATTGTACACAGAGGATGTGTCCAAAACCAATTCCGGGGGGTTAAACTCAGGAAAATTGGGGTCCGTTTTACAAAAGAACTTACGACTTAAGACCTATACTATTTCTTCAAATAACTTTTTGATTAACATTATATCAAAAATTCCTTTAATTTTTTCTAAGAATGTGGTGAGATATTTTTACACACAATTTCAAATAGAATTATTAATTTTGCAAAATTTTATAGTAATCTGAACTTTTAGTCTTAGTCGTAAATTCTTTTGTAAAATGGGATTCTTGATCCGAAGTGTGTTCGTGTGTATGAAGATTTTGAAAATCCTGAGAAATGTGTCGTTAATTTGTACAATAAAAATATGTGTCATTGTGTCCAGAAAGTGGCAAAACGGATGCCTTTTGTTTAAGGCCTAAAAAATATTCGACCGATGCATTATGGTTTGATGATGTTCCTGTTGGAATTCATCCTCTTCAGAATACTGTTGCGCGTCTTTGCAATTATGCAGGATTTACTGGCTACTTTACCAACCATTCTCTCCGTGCCACAGCTGCCACACGTCTCAGGAATAATTGATGAACAGTTAATCTCGGAAAAAACTGGCCATCGGTCACTGGCACTTCGTGGATATAAGAGAACATCGGATGATCAACTTAAAGCCGTTGACAGTATTCTGAAATCGAAGAATATGAAACCTCCATCTTCTACATCTACATTTTCTTGTGATGTGGTGTCTACTTCGTGTGATGCTATGTCTACTTCTTTTTGTGATGTGTCTACTTCCAAGAGGAACTCGACTGGGAGAAGTGTACATGTGAAGGCTGAAGAAAAGTGCGTTACCATTGACATTAATTTCTAATTACAGTCAAGACTGTTATTCTGTATCAATGAAAAAAGTCTTCATTTTCCTTTTGTTATGCATAATTATTCACAGTTTCAAAATATCCATTGGGTACATAAAACATATTAATGTTTACTGTTTGTTAAATAATTGCATTTTTTTCTTTTGTTCTGTAGCAGTCTGATTTTGAAGAATATTTGTACTGAAACAGTCTGATATTACAATTTAAATCAGACTGCTCACTAATATCGGACTGCCATAGGTAAACTTTTAGACTGCAAGAACAAAGGATTGATATCACAGCAATGTTTTAATGTCTTTTTATATCAAAATCTGAATTTGTATATAGGTTTCTGTATAAATAATCCTGTGATGGATTTTTGCGTCTCCTGCCAGTGTTGGTGGATCCAATCTTTGATTGGATAGTGTCTGTTTGTTATTTTGTTTTACCCACCTTTTTAGATGGCATGCAGTAGTTTAGAGCATTTTGTATATATGTTTGAAGATGATGATGTTTATAAGGGGTTCAACCTGAAATTCATGTAAATTGTACCTTGTGAAATATTATATGGTTTGAATTCTTATTCTAGTATGATTTACTCCCTTTTTCCTATGTACATCATGGTACAACGTCAATATAGTGCTGGGGTCAGATTGTGTAATATTGTGCCTCGGTGTGTAATACTTTAAATTTAAAGTCCCCCTTTTCTGACCCCCCCTTTTGTTAACTGTGTTTGTCTTTTTTCTAACAACTACTTTAAGAAATGACATATTTCAATTCAACATGATATTATTTGTTTTTCCTGTTTTTAACAAAAACACGCTCAGTTGTTTGGAGGGAGAATTAAGGAACATAAATTGTGTTATACATTGTCCTTTATTTACATAACAAATATTTTAAAATGTAAAGCTAACAGGTATTTCCAAGACAAACTAACACATTTATATTTTATAGGCTATTTATTTGCTTAATTCTAAAGCACGTAATACATTCGTTATTGAATTATTTAATAGTAAATATTTAATTACATAAAAACACACAAATTAAGATAACCTTTTTCATTTATACTTGAATACTGTTCGATATCTCCATATGTTTCGTTTGAAAAATTATTTATTAGATGATTTTGAACATGGTGCAAAAATTAACAGATCGATGTTGAAGAAAAGTCTAGCTGTCCAATACTCTTCATGAATTTATAAATTAGATCTCCTGAGAGGCAATTTTTTATCGACATGGAAATTTCATAAACAGTACATTGTCCGTCGTTTGCTTTATATAAAAAATGGCTTCCAATTTACATTCACTTTAAAAGTTTTGTAGAGACGTCGCTAAATGAAATGATTTTTTTTCAGCTTAGATATTTATCCGATAAGCATATTTTAAAATCACTCGATCATTTGATTCCTTAGGAAATTGTTTATGTTCCCTTAAGTAGTATATTAAGTCTTGCAATTTTGATTAAATAAAAAATTTGGAAAATAAAATAAGGCGCTGGTGTGTTCTTCTTATAATGTTTTGTCTGAAATACATAAATTATATGTCAATGTTGAATGGTTTATATTATCTCAAGACTATTCATATAGTTACACAATGATTGTGTTCAAGATTCTTTATTCCATATAAAGAAACAAAAAGTTAACAATGTTCCTACAATAATATAATGAAAATAAAAATTTCTGTACAAGTATCAGCATAAAAATCTTATGTTTATAAATCTTTGAGATTATTTCACATAGTTGTCAATAAATAATTTATCTAAATTCATTACTCTTTATTTTATTCATCCCATAATATATGATGTCATAAAATTTATAAACACAGCTTTCATGTACACTACATAGTAAATTAGCACATTACCTAAGCAAGGGGCATACGTTACGTTTACAGCATATGGTTACAGCATCTGGTTCATTACAGCATATATTCAAGAATAAAAATACACAATTAAAGATATTAATATAATTGAAAAAAAAACTTAATTAATTATTTAAACCTCATGAGTACTTCAATCTCCCATGTGAACAATGAACATTTGACTTCAATAGAAAGATTATTTACAAATTAAGAATATCTTTAAATTAAGTTTAAAATCCTTCTTCATGCATGCTTATAATATTTCATTACTCATTTGTTACATACACAATGCTAGTTGCATTCATAAATTCTACTTACATTCACTCTGATAATTTTCCGCTAATAATGGCTAGGAAAACACAAGAAATGACCAGCATGCAACAGAGTGTCCCAAGTGACATCACCAATCATATTCACAATTATTTCCAAGCTCACTTTTTTTATAGCAATACTTGTTATAAGAACTTAAAATAATAACAATTTATAAAAAATTAACCATTTCAGTAAATACCAAAATTCAAATCTCATACAATTTCCAGTATTATGTAATATGATACAACAAACCAAGCCGGTCAAGTGGTAACATTCGTAAACAAGGAGCAAAAGACCCCTGATTCAACTCCCGAAAAATCCAATACTTTATTTTATCTTCGTTTATATAAACAAATAATAAAATTTTTAACATAATTTTTCTACCTCTTACATTTACTTTTTTCACATGTTCTAATTTGCCTCTGGTCCACTGGGTGTATTTCAAGAAAATGTTTTTTTCAATCTATCCGTTCATACCAAAGCAATTTAATGGACTCGTCATAGAAGGCTTTTTAAATAATAATAATAAAAAAAAACTTTTTCTCTTATTCTTAAACCTCCATTATCAGATGGTATGTTTTAGGATGTTGAAAAGCATGACTTCATGCTTCTTTAGGAGTGGTAATGTTTATTTTAGATTTATCAAAAAGCATGGATAGATGTCCAAAACAAGTGTAAGTGTGAAATCAGACAATTTCTATTTGACAAATATCTACAACATATAAAGATTTGAAAGGTTACGCCATCTTTTAAAATAGTTTGGTTGCTCTCCTCCGACCGACTGATTAAAAATTGTCTGACTTAAAACTTTCTTGTACATTCAAAAACACGATACATTTTTTATTCCTCTTATCTCGTCAATAAATATGTTGAAGTTTTCTGGAAAGTAGATTCTCCCACCACCTACCTTCCAATCCTAAAAATTTACCCTGAGTCGGAGAAGGACAACCTAATATTATTTTAAAGAAAGCATAATACATGAAAATATATCATTCTTCAAATGAATGGTAGGGAGTGTGGGTAGACACTTCTGTCTGAATAATAAAAAAAAACTTTTAATCATGGAGTTCAGATACTGCAGAGAAAAGGTTCTATTGATGTCCTCATATATGCACAACTGTTTAGTTTATTTAAGAAAGGATTGTATATTTTTAACTATTCTGAAGTCCAGGGAGGCTGTGTTGTTATTAAGCATTGTGCATTCACATTTGAAACAGTGATATAAACCTCAGTGTCATCTGCACTGCAAATGCGGCTGTAAATTTAATAAATCTGAAGATTTGCAGAATGTTCTGCTAATCTGTACGAAATATTTTGTCCAGAATACTTGAGGACTATAGGCATACATGTACTCTGAAAGGAGATTCCATGCATCAGTTTGTCTCACAAGGTATATGGTGTTATAGAGGTTCCGGGCGTAAACCAAGAGGAAAAAGAGCAGGAATTTAAAGTGTAAAATAAAAATGACCTACGCCGGGTAACAAAAAATATGAAGTAAAAAAAAAAACGCCTGGAAACTAAAATGACACCAAAGCAAAATGCATCAATGACATAGCAAAGGGCAAAACGGTATCAAAGTAATAAATACATGTAGGCATGTCTTCGAAATTATTGTACAATTAACAAGAAGATTTCTGTTCCACATTTACACATTAATATAAATTTTTCAGTGTGTTGACATATTTTATATACATGTACTGGATAATTAGTAAAGATTCAGAGAAATATTAAAATCACACTGGTGTCAAATGATACTACTGCAATATGTTACCAAATAGTTTGTTATCATGCAAGGTGTATTATATAAAAAGAGAAAGTAAAGAGATGTATTTATGATTTTTACTAGTTTAAACATTATAAATCTTTCCGTTCTTAATAAGGTAAGAACATTAAAAAGAAATAGGTGAAAAAATATTATTTTAAATGTATGTTGCTACAATGTAAATTGTTAATGTTAATTTTATCTTTATATTAGTACATAGTCAAACAAAATCGATTACTTTTTTACGTAAGATACTCTTATGGCTTTTTGTTGATAAAGAGATATATTTATAAAACTTCCTTTAAATCTTATTTAGGAAAATGGGAATACATGTATTGCTTCCCTTGTTTGATCTTTTCTGTAGAATGCATTCCATTGCGTTTGTTGTGGGAATGTGTGCGATTGTCGGCATTATACGTACTGAGAAAGTGTCGCCCCGACCCAGCCTTAAATCCTTCAGAGATGACTATGACAGTGTCGCTAAAACATGTGTGGCTGTTGGCTATGTGAAAGACAACTGTAAAGGCAACCGAGAACAAAGTATGTCACACAGAGATTTTAGACGAAAACAAGTGAATGATATGCATACCTTTAAAAAAAAAATAATCTGATTTTTCTTTCTTTTAAGGAAACTTGAAAATAGCATTTAATGCTAGAACGAAAGGGAGTCAATCAGTAAGCCAGGGAAAGACTGTCATGTTTGGAGATGTTGATCTGAACCTTGGAGGGGGTTACAACGCCGTGAAAGGGATCTTCATTGCTCCTAAATCGGGAGTTTACGTCATGGATTGGACAATCGTGACAATCGGAAATAAAAACGGTCATACATCTCTAGTCGTGAATGGTAAAAGGAAAGATTATAATCATTGTGAAAATAACAGTCACAGCATTAATATGACTTGTAGTAGACTGGCCATTTTAAGAATGTCCGCTGGAGACAAAGTCTGGATTGATGTGTTTACTGGCACTGCATTTCTTCACTCCACATTTTCCTCTTTTTCGGGGTTCATGTTGTAAAAAGTGAGAATAAATGAAGGCGAAAATAACTGGCATATGTTTTGTTGTGAATACAACAATTAAACTACATGTAAGATGGATCAATACATTTAATGAAAAAAATACATTAAATAATATACTTTAATTTTAAACAAAGTGTGCCTAAACAAATTGATACGGTGTTATGACCAACGACCAAACTTTAAATATTCAATGATATGCATTTTATTTAGGGTTCAATGTCTTATTTTAATTAGAGACCGAAACTTTCATTCCTTTTATTGGAAGTCATGTACAAAAATGCCTAACTGATAACCAGGGTCTAATTTAATTCCCACAAAATATATCGAAAATAAATTTTTTGCTGTTTGTACTTAAATTATAAAGTTTTTATTATAGTATGGATATTGAAGTATAGAAAATTGTTTAATATACTACTACATGCACTTTCAATGGAAAAAATGAACAGTTTTAAAAAGAACGAAAAATTTACATGCAACACAGGCGACGTTGATTTGTGTGCTCATTATATTTCATTTCTTATCGTTGGTATTCCAATTACTAGTTAGATTGAATGAAAAAGGTGAACACAATGAATATCAACCGATCTCAATTTTTTGAGACAATACACATCTGTAAGCAGGACACAAATACGCTTTTCTATGAGTACCCTTTGTAGGTTTGAAAATCAATCATACCAAAAGCATAGCCTTGGGTTTTCAAAAAGTTGAGAGACGTTTACAAGATATAAGGAGTATTATATAGATAATAATACATATTCTTTTTTTCAAAAAACATATTACAGTGTATATCAGACCCAGACACAAATATCAACCTAAGGCCTGAGGACTGATATTGGTTGGGGACCGATACAAGATGTGAGAAATACTTCTTTTGGAAAAGTAAACTAGTGAAAGTTTAAACGTTTTTTAAACAACATTAAATTTGATCATGTGTTTGTCAATCATTTATATCAGACGGTAGTAAATTCTATCTTAAACATTTTATTTAAAAAAAAAAACTTACCTGTCTTTCAGTTTTTAGATTATTTCTGATATTACAGATATAAGCTATGTATTATAGCAATATATTTACATGTACTTTGTTTGAACCTAATAAAAAGCATTAAAAAATTACCCGTGATAAATACACAAGACCTAATTACCAAAGTCTGTCTTGCGTATGATTATAGGGACTACGCCGTTATTGTTTAAACAAAGAATCATTTATATGATTAATTTTTATTTCTTTGTTGCAGAAATATAATTCATCATTAAAGACTGAAAAACAATTAAAACTTTGATTATTGTTATCTGTTATCATTGTTATCATTGTGCACTATTTTTTTTCCGGATTAAGCTGCTCCAAAGGCTGTTCTATCAATTGCAACTAACATGAAGGATAAGACAGGAATTCAAAATAGGAAAATCAAAATTGCGGAAAATGCAGGGGATAAAAATGAAAATATTAGCATTGGATTATCATTTTTTTGAAAGATGCAGTCTCATAACTGCAATGCTGTGTGCAAACAAATTTTCAAATGGCGCGTTACTCAATTTGTTTGCACACACTGTTGCAGTTATGAGACTGCATCTTTTAAAAAAATATTAATACAATGCTTAAATATATCTTTTCACATGAATAATTGTAAACTGGTGATTTGGAGATGGTGAATTAATACACACAATGACTGCTTATTAAAGCTTATAACTATCGAAATAAACATCTCAATATAACATCTCATGTATACGACAGTTCAATGGTCTTCACTTGGATACTTTATAATCATTTATTCGAGTAACTAAAGGTATTTTTTTAAGGTTAATGTTTAATGGGGAGAATTACATTATGTTTGCGTCAAAACCGATGAAATTGAGACAATAAATTGTCTTTTGAAGACTGGAAAAAATTCACTTTTACTTCGGATATTTTGATACAAGATACAGTTGATAATGTTTTTACTTGAAGCAAAAGCAAAACAAAAATAACCTTGTCTTAAGCTAAATTGATATGTACATGTAATAGGTCACAACTTTTTGTAACATTTGCTAAGTTAGAACACACTTAAACCGTATCGACAAAGTATGCCTAGAGAACAATAATGCTACAGTCATCAAAATGGAGAATATCATATGTACATTTTAGAAACTGGATGTATTTGATATTTGACTTTAAAAACATTTAAAATTTATCTTCATCCTCTCGATAAGCAAACCATATAAATATGTGACACGTAATCATCTTGTATTCTTAAAAGGATAATACTGATCTTCAGACGTTAACACATGAATTCAGTTCTGCCAATGAATGCACATCAAACACTTGCTAGGAAATTCGTCAAATGCACTGTATTGTAACTAATTACATGTGCATGGAATGTAGAAGCGTTCTAAAGGTACTCGTGCGGTACAACCGCGTTACAACTCGGCCTATATAAAAACCAAAAGTTGGGAAATTATAAGAAAAAAATGCTTATTACATGACTTGACTAATATGAATTCTTGCTCTTAATACATGATCCTGCGATTCACATATTTGGAACAATGACAAACAATTAGATCAGTAATATGCATGGGTACTGCAATAGAAAATTTCTCTCGGTCAAGGTTCAGACGTTAAAACTCACAAGTATAATACTATTTTCTTCTATGTTCTTTTCCGATCTGTCTTCTCTCGTTTACATGGATTTTCATAAAATAGAGTCATAATCAAAGAATCAATAACAGTAGTATAAAAGTTTTTTTTTTATTTCATGCAAATACAACATCACAATTTCATAGCTTTAACAAGTACACATTAAGTATATATCTTGATTAGAATTTATCATCCAAGATCACATTTAAGCATTTTAAACACGAAATGAAAATAATGTACCATTTTACGACGAATCGACACACCCCACTGAACGCAAAATTGAAGACATCACAGATTCCGCCATTTCTTTCTCATTTTTCGATGTTTTACTTACTAAAGAGGAAACTGGCCAATGAAGAAAGAAATGGCGTCTTTTATTTTTTTTATTCTCTTTTCTTGTAGGTTCATGTACATATTAACACCCTATCGTGTTTTCATCTTAAAAATCTTAAAATGAGTTGACACCGAAGAGTATTCTCCGCATACGAAGAAATTTTAACGGACACTACAAACAAATAGTTTATTTCAACAATTTTTGCAATTCTGTTTGAATTTAATGTTTTGCTTATTCTACGGATAAGTGGTTTTGTGTGTAATAACAATCTATCGCTGAGTCGAATTTTGTGTCATGTTTCATACTTTTTATAAGTCATTGTTTTATTGTATATTTCCCTATGGATTAAACCGTGTACATGTACCACATTAAAACGAAAGGTTCACTGCAGGTCAAGATGGATGTTTGCTCCTCCGAGAAACCTGAGATGCTTGGATACCAGATCTCACCTATGGAGCTTCCATGTTTCAGTGGTTGGCCGCTTTCAGGATTCCCTTAAGGACAGATGATCAAAACAAACTTTTGTCACAAGATATGAATTTAACAACCTGCGTCATGTTTTAATGAGTAACATGAAACTTTCACCGCGTAGTTTTTAATTTTTATTCAAATTTTTACAAAAATAATATTTAAAGTGAAAAAATATTTGTATAGATTAATAAGGATGGTTTCAGAGAGGCAGAATTTTAAACATAACAGAAGGTTAACAAGTTCTTTATATTCTAGAAATTCATTATTTGCAAATTTTCAATGAAATTAGGCCCAAAAATATATACCAATCCGGGAATCCATTTTTTGTTTGTATCATCTGTCCTTAAATTTGTATGTCACTGTTCCTCATCTTCACCCGCGTATGAGACCGTATAAGTCGAGGTCCCGTGTCGCAGTAGATGCTTGCACAAAAAGATCTATCACTGTTCAACAATGGTCCTAAGTTCCTACTTTAGGACAAAATTTGCAACTCTCTACCTGCAAGTGATGCAGAAGCCATATGAGTTAAAAATTCTCGAGAGGGACGTTAAATAATATACAATTTATAATCCTAATTTTTTTCATGATAAAGGCGTCCGGTTTATAAGTGTTAATTAATGTTGAAAAATATTTTAAATACAAAATGTTGCCATCTTATTAAGGAAAAGATATCTAGACAGAATATCAATTTTTGTTGTCTTAAATTTTAATGCATGTAGTAATTGCCATGGCACATATATGTACAACATGTAGCTATATGTCACAATTGAATTTGACAGCTAAAACGTCCCATTTAAATGCAACATCCATCAATTACTACCATTTCAAAAATTCATTTTTCTAATTCGGCACCAAACAACATGAAATACAAAATGTGCAAAATCAAAACTTAATTTAGATATAAAAATGAACTGATTCTACAAAGAAGTGTTTGTTGGATTTTTACAATGTCATCAATGAATGTCACACATTGTCCAAAAGTAATAACTCTGACTATAATTGTACCAATGCGGTGACATTAATCATCTGTGTGGTCATTAAAAATAGACAGATTGAACATTAGAGTATATTTAAGAAATGTGCATCTCTTCAAAGAGTTATCGGTGTATTCCAAAATAATTTCAATAGAATGGTGAAAAAACCCTTACAAAAAATCAATGTCAAAATAAATTTCATATACGTAAAAATATGGCGTTTTGACGTTATTACGCTTAATGCATAAATGTAAGCTAAAGCGTCAAAAGATTTTTTCTTCAATAAATGTACTCTTATTGCTGATGAGCATGATATGGATGAAGGAGAAATATACAATAATGATTAATTTAAAGAATAATTTTAAGTTTTGAAAGTTGTATTTACAGTGTATATATATAAAGGCAAAACCTGTGCAGTGTATACTAGTAAACTGTATCGGCATATGTCATTGTCAGAATCTGTACAAAAGTATCATTAAGAGTTCGAATTAAGCCACGAAAAAAAAGCACACTCTCCCTTTTTAAAACTGAATTATTTAAAATATTTAGATCTATATTGTAGGATAAAAGTACTCAGTATGTAAGATTCTATGAGATGATTGGCGCTAAAGATGGGATGGGAATAGGGAAACTTTGAAGGAAAAAATTAATTAGATGATAAATCAGCAACATATCTGAATCGTACAATTTACTGAAAACAACGAACATGTTTTAGGGCATACTGATATGATATAAAATTGTTTTGAATTTATTTCCGAAAAAAAAATCATGTAAGGACAAGGAAGGGTAGCGGCCGAATGATGTAAAAATCAAAACATTTGTAAAGTTGTGATAGTTCGTAATTAAGAACTTAAAATGATACTTGCTTTAAAACAAGCTTTTATTTGGATTCAAAGCTTACATGGCGGCCACAAGAGGATGACGAAGTAGGTAATTTTTCCAAATATCCTCAATTCTGGTGGAATTTAATCATATTTGAGATACTTTTCTCTTTGGGAAACATAGAGCACAAGCTTGCCTAGATGAGATTTTTACACATAAATTGCATCTTATACTAGTGAATAAAATATATAAATTTGGTAAATAGGCAAGCTAGTGCTATATTTTTTCTGAAGCAAAAAATGCTGTAAAATCGATTTAAATTTACATAAAAGTGAGAACATTTGAAAACCCATTTCCTAACCTATCTGTGACCTCTTTGTATGCCAAAAATTAAAATCAATACTACACAGGCATAACAACATCTTTTTATTGATAAACTGTTGCACCATTCTGAAAATCACCCAAAAAATCAGGGGTCTTTTTTTTTTATAAAATGAGGCAAATCATACTAATATTTTCTTTCCGCATTATGCATGCAAAGTGCAGAGAATTTAATTGCATGTGTTTTCAATGAACTGCATTATATAATTGGCGGCATTACTGGGTTTTTATTTAACTTTCATAGAAAAGATTGCAAAAAAGTAACGCAAATTAATTTTCTTGAACTTCACGTAAAATAACGTTATTTTGACGTTATCGAAAACGGCACCAACACCGTGAGCAACGTCTAAGCACATTTCACGATATTTTTACTCAGATCCAAAACGCAGTATATTTAAATAATGTCATAGTATTTTTGTATGCAAATATGAATGTGATTGACTAGTGTATAAATATTGAAATTATACATAAGATGTATGAGATGAGACTCAAGTGATGATGTTACATCACTAAAAAATAATTTAGAATTCAATTGTTCAACCTTAGTTAAGTGGTTTGGAGATAATCAAATGCGAACAAATCCCGTGAAATTTCAAGTTATATGTCTCGGAAAGAAAACTAAACAGGAAAACATTTGTTTTAAAATTGGTGATAATATGATTCATCCGGAAAACGAAGTAAAATAACTAAAAGTACTTAAAAGAATAGGGGTACACTTGACTAACAATTTATCACACATTTATCATGTCAAACTTAAACTTCTCTCCATAACTTTGGCATTTTATGGTGAACGAGAAACAAGAAAAATGGAGAGAAAACAATACAGGACAGAGCATTACGTTTTGTCTACAACGACTATAAAAATTAATACAGTTATCTTCTGGACAAAAAAATCCTATGCCTCAAAATCCGCCTATTAGAACAATAGCCATACAATGTTTTAGGTTTTAAACATCCATATTCTATCCATATTTAAGAAACACCTTATTCTTTTTGATACACGAAAACTGTTCTTTTACCAATAACAAGATTAACAACGTATGGGTTAAAGTCTTTTAGATCTGAATCTGCAAAACTATGGAATTTTTTACGTGAAACTTTCGAAATAGTACTATTTTTAACCACTTCTAATCAAATATAAGTAGTTTGTACAGAAATTGTTGTTAATGCAGTCCTTGTCGCTAATTCTATTTTTAGAAATAGTGAACAGGGTTTATTTAAGGAATCACTGTCTAGTTCGTAAAGTATGCCAGGGCATCAACAATAATTGGAAACATGGGATAATTTGCATAACGTGATTATCCCATGTTTCCCAGTATTGTTGATGTCCCTGGCATACTATACGAACTAGAAAGTGATTCCTTATATTTCCATTTCATTGTGAAATAAAATTGTAGATTAAAACTTTAAAAATGCAGGCATAGATTTACATCACACGAGGATTTCCATTCCAATTTCAATAGTCCTAGCCCACTAATGTCAAACACAACAGAAGCCGCACGAAATTTTCATGCATATTTAGCCTCCTTAGCGTCAAACTCAAAGACAGATGCGCACGAGATTTGCATGCATACTAGGCCTCCTTAGCTCCTGACCTATCGACCTGCCTAATTTACATTCCGGCAGAATTATCAGGAAATCAACCCCGCTCACTTTCAAAGGGTTATCATAGAGAAAAAATTTAGAAATGGAAATATTTTATTTTATTTTTAGTTTTCGTTTTTCAATTTATTTTCAGTGTTATTTTTAGTTTGTTAGCCTCAATGTTATAAATACTACGAGGGCTGTTCGAAAATTATTGAGACATTGTATATATTTTGCTTTCTGATGAATGCCTTTGATGAAAAATTTGTATATACGTTTGACAAACACTTAGAATTAATAAAACCAAGAAAAAATTTACAAATATTAAATATTTTGTCTACAATGGTATATAAATGTGTCAATAGTAGGGGTACCTTGAGCAGTCACGGAATCAGATATTGAAAATATGTAGCACCAACGTTCTAGCTCTTCTTGGACCCATAATAAAAGCGAAAATAAATCAGTTAATGTGTGTAATTTTTCAGCTTTATTTCAAGTTAATGTTGTCCAATTTGTTAGAATTTTGATAAAACAAAATACGGTGATCATAAGAAAGTTAAGCGCAGTAGAAAAATCAGCTAACAACGACAAAATGGATTTTGACGTCAAGGGCGGAGCAGCCAGCATACCTAAAATTTTGTGTAGCGCAATGTAGAACTCTTTTCCAGACTGAATGACCCGCTAAAACAATAACAGCGCGAAAAATAATGTGTTATGGTTTGTTATTTTATTGGTTTACATTATTTTGTTACATTCAATTCACCCAGAGTAAAATTAAAAGCTCTGGACGACCCCCAGTTATTATGTACGGTATTAATATCGTTGACCCGCGTTGCATAAATCGATTCCAAGTAATCCTTTGCCACAAATGAAAACTTTACGCCGAGGTAGCAACAGCATACATTTTTAAAAGATAGTTTAAGGAAAAAGACTGTTAGATTTTTGTAATGTTATATGTAATAACAAAGAAGGAAGAGTATTAAACGCTTCCCAATCGTTTCACTTGCGAAACCATCTCCGGCTGACGTGACGTTAAATGATGTAGCTCGATGCTGCACCGGGTCGATAGATATATGCATGTTTATTATTTCACCAAAACTTATCTAATTTTCATAGGAATTAGAAATCTTGCACAAGTGTTTTTTCGTTCTTAATAAAGTGTTGATGAATTTTCATGAAATAATCTCGATCCGTCCTTTATGGAGTAAATGTAATTGTGTCAATAATTTCCGAACAGCCCTCGTATGTCACGTGTCATTGCAAAGCACCACGGAGTAATTGTGGTATTTAGTAGTGTGATATAATTTTAAAAATACTGTTTCTTGTTCATTATGTATGATTATTGTTTTTTACGTAATATTATTACGTAGTCGGAAAATAGCTCTTCAGAGCTAATGTTCTTTATTTATGTACCCGATTTTTAATAAATATAATCTTATCTTACCTGAATTAAAGTACAGTTGTCGTACACAATGGTCGCCTTACAGCTTCTTAAAACGACTGGTGTTTATTTTAAATAGGCAATGTTTTTATACTATTTTCATCAACTTAAATGTAAACTTGCATGATGTACGCTGAAGGGTTGAGGGTTGTTTTGAAAATCTTCAGACCATGACATAATGCCTTATGCTAGATTTTGAACAATCAAAAGAATTTGAAATAGTCAAATTGTTATACATGTATATGAAACTTTTCTTTTGTTGGAGCGTGAAATTTAATTTCATGTAATTGTAGAAAAATAATATCATTTTTAATTTTTAGACAAGAAAATGTGCGTAAGTTTCTTATAATACTGTATGCAAGAAAATGTTTGCCTCCTCTTTATTTACGTCGCTTTTGCTTTTGTTGCTGGTGTGCAAATGTAAAACTGGGTAAATTCAACAAAAACATCAAAATCTCATACGCAAAACATTGGTCAATTCAAAGCGGGGCATTATTGTTTGCAGGTGTTAAAAGGTGAAAAGAACTTGATGCAAAAATAACGTTGTAAATAGTTATCTACCTGATTCATGTACACAGTCCGACCAATTTATATTTACTAATTAACTCATTCAAACTCTTCTTTATTTGAATGTCATTCTTTTTACAATTGTTTTAATAAGATGAATTAATTTGACGATAGTTTTATCCTTAAAGTTTACAAATGAGATACAACTTTTGGAGACTGCTAAGTACATCATATCTTTCCGGTTCCATGAAGTGAAGATTTTGCTCAGATTAATACTGAAATAATCAACTTTCTAACAATTTTGATCATCTCATACAAAGTCTATATCACTCAAATACACAAGCTCGGATTTTTTTAACTTCCTGTTTCCTCCATAATTTTCAGATGGGGTTTTTGGCATTTTTCCAGATGATCATTGTATTATTAATATATCAATTGCTGCTGCGTGACAATTTACGTTGTTATTTTCTTTACCTGTTTCAATAAGGGCTAAATATCGTCTATAACAGATTTCTTCTCAATAAGGTAAAATATTTAGTCATGATTTGGAATATAAAACATAAATTCAAAATTTTGCGATCCTACCCAGAGAGCTAGATTTTATGCAAGCTGATTTACATTGGAATTCTTAACTTGCATTTTAAAAGAAAAAGTTTACAGCAAAAGGCATGATACTAATAATTCAAAATACTGCAGTGCTTACTTCCTTTACTCTTTTTACATGGAACAGATTATTCAATGTGCTTCATCGTTTCAACATGTCCTTGTATCTTTTTTCTGCATTTCTATACTACTGGATCAGTCCTTTTATATTTGCTGAATCGCTCTTTTTGAGCCAAATATCACAAGTAAGCTATCTTTGCGCCTGTTCCTTGGATTGTTCTATTGTGTGAATAGGTGTGCTAACTTCCATAGAATTAAATAAAGTTGGTCCTCCTTCTAATGCTTTAGAAATTATATCTACAAGTTTTATCTCATTCCTTTTAGCAAATATAAGTATATGGACATGCAACACTAACGACATGGGTCTTTTGATTTTTTTTCCCGATCCTACGAATGGTTTATACCATAAATGGATTGGTCCAATATTAATAAACAACGCAGTTCAACAAGTCATTGTCTTGAGATGCAATGATCTATTATATGTCTCTGTTCAGATGCACACAATAAATAAGTAACCATTTCAAAATCGTGATTTTTTTCTTTCCACTAAGGCCTAAGTATTGAATTTACTTATTTCCTTCACAATATCTGATAATCCCAACCCTTTAAGAAAAAAAAATTATGAACACACATTACTACTGTTTCCTTCAGTGGAGAAAATACACTCCAATAAAATGTGTATTTAAATATATCCAACTTTTACAATTGTAAAATGTTTACTATGATTTGATAACATATTTTATAATATGAGTGATACAATGTAGCTTGAAATCAATTAAGATCCAAGGGTAGATCGCTCCACTTGCAAAAAAACATTCACAGAATAACATATCTTTTGTATGCATTGTAGAGATGTTTCTTCTAGAAGTAAATTAAATCAAGATTTCATTTACACATATTTTCAAATATAAAGTAAGGACATATATTTAAATCCACAAAAGTATTGTTCAAACGGTTTATCACTCCTTGTACAGATATTGATTAATTTAATCTGGCGAGCTTTTGTTAATTGTTTTCTAGAAACTCTGGCATTGTGGGAACTTTTCAAAAATGTCATTTCTCATTAGGAATCGAATAATCACCGCAGGCACATCTACCTTTATGGTTTAAAGCTTTGATAAAGAGTTAATTAAACAGCATGTTGCTGTTCATTACTCTATCTTCCAATCTGACAATCCCTATTCTCGATTTGCATCAATTTATTAGATTTTGAGCTTGATGTCAATAGAATCACACTCAATTGTACATAAACTGTGAATGTCTATGTAAAACTGAATAAAAAAATAATTACAAAACTTTCTAATTTTCAATCTTTGTCTTTTTATTGAATGTTTTAGTAAATGATACAACTAATCTTGCATTGTTTGTGACAGTTTGTGGTCAATATTTATAAATTAGAAGTTAAAACAGAAAAGCTTCTAGTTTTTCTTTATCAATGAGTTCCTCCTCTATCAGATGTAAGCAGGTCAGATATCAACAGTTTTACGCGTAAATCATTAGGAATTTAAGTTTTGCATCTGTATTCTGATTTACATGTTTGATTGTCCCTCGGCATTATTTCAAATTGAAAAAAAATGTATAAATTTGTTTGATCTGTAGATGACCTTTTCTAATACTAATTTCAACTGGAAATGAATACAAGATAATTTGAAATAATTTTCTTTGACATTTGTCTTACCATTATGTCAATCTGGGTATCGACTAAATCAGTTTCTTTAAACTAACAGTGAAAATCCAAAGTATGTGTAATAAACAATAATCCGAATTTGAATAAGGCTTTAATAAAATATGTAAATATAATGAACTTTAATATGGCATTAAAGGTGAAAGGTTATATTTAATTACCTTTTTGTGTGAGTAAAGGTTACCTTTTCACCTTTACTTTTTGTAAAGTTAATACAAAGATGACTTTGCTTTTTGGAGCAACTTTAATAAAATTTACTTTGCAAGTAAAGTTTTGTAAATGTGTTTTTTTCTCCAGGCAGTGATAAGTAAGAGCTCTTGACGATTGAAAAATAAAATCATGACGTTTATTTTACAGCTTTATTGTTAGGTTACCATTTACGTCTTCATCTAATAAAATATCCAAAACATTAAACGAATGTGTCAGACCCTGCGGCATCCTTAATTTAAGCTCACTTGGATATACTTTGTTGACAAATGAATAGAAATAACTATTGTTAATTGATAACGCATCGTTGATATATCTAAATGCTACAAATGATTCGCTTCTACTAAACTGTTGACTTATATAATTAGATTAGAAAAATATAAAATAATTACTTTTGCGTGATGAAGGATTATTATAGTTTGTATAATCAAAGTCATGCTTTTGTTAAGTGTTATATCTCCTACATGCCACATACGAGGGTGGTTCAAAAATACATAAGCAATGTTCATCATCATATTATTGTTCTTTCAAATTTAAAGATCAACACATTTTCACATGTAAAAACATTTATTTTGTCGAAGTTTGAAGTTTCATTCCATTTGAATATATGAAACTCATCTTATCCATTTTAAAAGCAACATGTTTAGTCACTACGGAGGATGGTGAACAACAATGTAAGGCCAAAAGCAACGTCGAGAAATTGCCTCAAACTTACTTTGTCTTATCAGTTTATACACGGTTTAAAGCGTCTTCTCCATTCATAAAAACGTATCCATCACACTTTTTTGCTAACAATTGTTCTAGTAGATTAAGTTAGATTGTCAATTTTTTTTCAAATTCTTTACCGGGTAATTCTACTTGCACAAAGTCCGCAACAGTGAAGCGCACATCACGTTTCATGACGTTACTGACTCTCTTGGTAATTTTTTAAAAGCTATAATCTTTTTTTTTTTTTAGCAGACACCATCAATCGTCCGATTCAAGTTTCTACCACTCTTATTATATTTTCCATGTTTATCCAACATTTTCACACTTTGTTTAAGAGGTTTTTCGAATGCAAAACAAAATTTTACTGCTACTCGCTGCTCCGTGACGTCCTCAAACGTCAGGACTTTTTGCTTTCTTTAATCTAGTCTATCTTGGTTTAGAGAGTGAAATATTTTCAGCGCAGCGATGTATTCCATTACCTTTTAGCATCTTCAGTGATAGAACAATACTTAATCAAAAAATATTTAGATTTTATTTCGTTTAATCGCAATTCTTCAGAAGTATTGTTATAGCTATTATAAAGTGTATAAGTTGTCATTGTTCATTTGCAAAATTATTTTGTTAGAACACATTGTGATTGCACACACAAGTACTCTGAAGTTGACATCAAAAAGATGCTCGAGTTTCTGATTGACAATATCTATGTGGTTTTTGGCGACCGAGTATTCCAACAATCTATTGGAATTCCAATGGGTACCAATTACTCTCCATTATTTGCAGACCTATTTTTATATTCATTAAAGCAGAATTTGTGCAAAATCATATGCGTGAAAAGAAGAAAACATTTGCTGTGGCATTCAACTTTTGATAAAAAGTGAATTCTAAGTACTTTTTGGATATTTCGCATTCAATAAATTGTAAATACATGTATGTACTAGAAGGTTAATTCATAAAAGAAGACAAAGATGAATATCTTGGGATCCGGTAAGCATATTTGGGGTGGGGACGGGGAGGTTCTCAGGTCTACAAGCATTTGTGATAAGAGGGCTAAAAAGCAACTTCCGGTAATGGAAAGAAATTCATTCAACCGTTAAATAACTGATTTAGCAAAGTAAAAGATGTCCTAACTTTTTTGGTACATAGTTATAACCTGTATATAATTTTCATTCAAAAATTAAGGACGTTTCTATTGACGGTGAGTATATTATTTACATGTATTTCTCGGTGGAAGTAAACAACAGTGATTTCTATTCATTGATGCTGTGTTGTGTTTGATTATTTTTCCTGGGGATAAATGCAAAGTAACATTTATTGAAAATCAAATAAATAAGTACAATATAAACCTCTTTAGAATATATTTTTCTCAATATCCAAAAACATTCTGCACAAGTGTAGAGAGGGTCCTTAAACAATTATACATTATTATTAAACATTTGTATACAATCACGGCAAACATTGGCATATTCTCCCTCTAGAAATGTTACGAAGTTTCTTTTTATATTAAAAAGTCTTGTAAGAATGATTCCAGGAACTGATTGATCAAATCTGTGACATGACGACAATTTCGACCCGTGTGTACAATCCAGGAATTGTTCAGATTTTGGAAAATCCATACACCCATATTGAAGTGCACATAATACCCAAGGGTACATTACTGCCTTAAGCGTGAATGCAGAAAGTTTTATTACCACAATTCCTGTTTGGACTTCAGGATAGTTAAACATACAAGGTTTCTCCTTTAGTAGATCAAATAGTCGTGTCTGTGTCCGTACAGCGATAGAACCTGTGCCCTGAAGAATCTGAAGTCCACGGTTATAAGCTTTGTTGAATAATTCATCCACATTTTTCTTCAGTCGAATAGAAGCGTCTACCCACATGACGAAATCATATTCCTGCAACATCATTTGAAAAATGATAGGTTTCCATGTATATCCTTTCAAATTCTTCATATGTGGTGGATATTTGTCAAAGGGGAATTGTCTGACGTCACACTTACACATGTTTTCGACGTCTATTCTATGCTCTTTGGATAATCCTAAATCGAACATTACCAGTTTTATATCAGGAAACATTTTTCTTACAGGGTCGTTTATAGAATTAAGAAGTCCAACCCATTCTTGGAAATGGTTATCAGAAATTCCTGAAACAATTACTGGAAACTTGGAAATATTTTGTTTTCGATAAATTAATTTTTTTATTCCAGCACTGTCCAGTTCCAAAATCTTGAGATACTTTTGAGGCACCGTAAAATTGTATTTTTTCACAACACTAAGATTTTCCTTCAATGATGTGGGGAATTGGGTGCTAGTTTTAAAAGACTTGCATTCCCTCAACTTTTGATGATGATATCCAGCTGCTTTAAATATTGTAGAATTCTGCTCAGACATCAGCTGTTCTACATTTCTTGAACTGGCTTCTAATGGAAGAGCCTTGGGGGATCGAGGGTTATATTTGTATAGTATGTACATTATAAACATGCAAGGAAAAATGACAAAATATATTCGTCGCATATGCAAACGACCCATAGTTGAAAATTATGTTGATTGAAGACTTATTTGTCCAGTATTGTCCCTACCTAGTTCTCGGTTGTTTTTATTGTTCTTGGATAGCTTCTTTTAACGAGTACGTATATAGGTTGTCCTATGTGTAATTAGAGAAAAAAAATTTAAGTACAAAGACTCTAATTAAATTAAAGTGAAATTATATTGCTATACATCATACTGTGAATGGAAAATAGGTAAAAAAAAAAAACGTTCGATCACATTAAACTGAAAACATACGATAATTAGTCCTTTAACACATACTTTGCCTTGGGTACATTCATTAAATTATCAAAATAAAAATCAATCTACGTTTGATATGATTATTCTGAGAATGATCGTGAATCTTTAAAGTTAAATAATCCCCAGTTTTGTCCCAGTTTCATTGAAACCTAGAACCTAACAAAAAGGATACATGATACATTTTGCCGCAAACATAAAATAATTTTATAATTTTTTTATTTCTATACAAAATTTAAATATAAAATACTTTACCTGAAAATATGGTGACGAAGTATCCCAAACAAAAATATCGAACAGTCGTATATAGATCAATCTTATTTGAAATGAAACACCAAGGTATACTTATGTAACACGTAAAATATATCCACACCTCGGACTTTCTCCCAACGATGTACAGCCATGCAGTTTCTCGATTATCCACAAAGATATAACTTTTATACAGAGGCTCATATAACATATATCAGAAAAAAAAATCTTAAATCGATAATATCAACAAAGCTTGAAAAAAATTTGTGGGATATAGGCACCTAAAAACTGTCTGATAGAAATAAATGATCTATAGGAAAGGATGTTTTTTAAAACATATTTTCTTGATTTGAAATAGTTTCTCGGCTGTAGCTTTGGGTTGTAAAAAGTTAATGTTTTAGCTTGTTTTTCAAGAAAAAATGATGAAAATCTCTATTTTTAGTTTTAGACCTCATTCTTATGTAATACTCTATTGTGTCATTCCTTAATAAGAACTGTCTTCTTTTGATACAAAAAAAATTACCAGGGAAGATTTTTTTAAATATTATTTACATGTATTTTGAATAATAAAAAACGTGAAAACTTACTTTCCCTGAAACATAAATAGCACAGAACCCTTCCAGCTATAATTAGGAAAAAAATTATTAAAACATATCTTCCTTCTAAAATACTTCGTAGAATCTCTATGCAAAGTGTACTCGTTGTGGCTTAGCACGTATTGTAGTCCACGGTTCAGAGGTCATGGATATAATTAAATTATTGGAATATGGTCGCAGCTTAATTTAGAGATTTTTTACCGGGTGTTTAATTCCAGGTGAGGATGGGACTTATTTTGTACAGGTGTGAATGCCTTGGGGGATACATATATCTGTCTACCTGTGGCCATATACTCCTAATCCCTATACACAGGAAGTGATTTAATACAGAATGAAATACCCCAGGTGTCAAACTTCAACTGTGTTGGGGGTTTTGAGGCAATTCTGAGTTAGAAGTAAAAAGTATCAAGTTTTTTTTTCTCAATAATCCATATTAATTTATTTTTGAATTTTTCAAAACACCCCTACCCATTGAAAATTTTTTTTATGATATTATACTTAAAATTATGATATTAAAACAAAGATTATTTTATATGTTAGTGTTTGTGTTAATTAAAAAAAACACAGGAACAACCAAATAAGACTTCATTCATTCATCCCCAATATCCAATATATTTAATTAAAAGAGAGTCGTGTTGACTACATATAAAAAATATCCAGGTTTATAATAATCTGAATAATTAAGGCCTTGATTGTCACCATGAAGCATGTTAAAAGAATTTCTTGTTAATTCTTATCTAAATAACACAGGAAAATATATGCGACCCATGATTAGAATCATTTTAAATCATTTTTACATTTACTGACTTCGCACAGTTGTGCTCTAACCTTAATCAGTAACATTACCAATATAAGTTAACCATTTAGCATACTAAAATTAATATCGAAATTTCATTAAAAAAGGTATTTATGTGCCAAAGATTACCTTTTTTAAAAACTAGATGATACCTCGCGCAAGCATGGAGAAAAATGTTTTTTTTCTAATTATATTTTTACTGCCAACAGGACTATTCCAAAAAGCATCTTTCAGTTTCTACCGACAGTTAGATATACACAGGCTTATAGCCTGACGAATAAAACCCGCAGTTAGTTAAGAAACAGAAATAAGAAATTGTTACCAATATACACCCACTTTTTTTTCAACTTATATAAATTGGCATTTTATCTTTACATGTTTTGAAGCAACTTCATTTTTTATCAGTATCTGTTTTACTATGTTATACATCATGTACTACTGGTGTTCATTGAGATTTTCTCTTGACATGTTAAAACCTTTATTTAATATCCGTAAAACTATTTTATTGCCTCTTACATATACTTCGGATACTCATTTACTTTTGCATCAAAGATAAAAGGCGCAACCATGCACATAATGTTCATTTGTCAGCATTTAAAAAAATTAATTTGGTAAAGATTTCACTTAATATGTAAACAGACCTAATAGGTTCACATGTATGTGTACGTTTTTAATACCAAGGACTGTGTGAACAAAAATCACTGAAATTCATTGATAAAGTACACATTTTAATAACTTTAGTAAAAGATGTAAAAACCTAACAGCGTCACTCTTTCTCTATTTTGAAAACAAATAACCATAGCCATTAATCGACATCAATTTGTAAATTTTATTAAAATTTACTCATAGATATATTAATAAACTCAGTGTGTTACTTATTTTCGTGCCCATTCATGATGATCTCTAAGATTTTTTTTAACATCGGGTTCGATACAATCTGACGTTCTAGAACTTTCAAAAAAGAGTGAAATCGGACATAAATGGACAGTATTTGCAAATTTGTTTTTTTAATAAGTAATCGCGGCTCATTTCTTTTATATAACTTAAATCAAGTTTGATTGACGTATTCATTTATGACGTTTCATGAAATAATTAAACTCTTGCTTCTTGTGAGTTTCATTAACAAATGCAAATATCTTAGATCCGCCAATCGTAAACACCACCGTACTCACTTTTGTGCTATTTTGAGGTTGTTTACCGAAATTGAAAGTATACTTTAAATTAAATTTACAATAATTACTATGCGAGTGAAATCTGAATATAATTTACGGATATCATCTTATACGTAGTGTATTCCTAGAGGAATACGTAAGAACTCAAGTGCAGGCGTTCCAGAGTTTATTTGCAAAACTTATTGATTTATAAGTATATATGTAGATTATACTGATATTATTACCCTTTTAAATACTTAATGTATATTTCATTCATATATTTTAGGCTAAAACAATTCATAGTAAATTACAGCTTCTTTTTACTGTGTTCGATAAACATCAATTAAAGGATCACGCAGTACTGTTAAGGCTTCCCATAGCTTTCAATGCGTTTAAAACGTAACACTGCATTGCAAGGTCGATTTTAATTTTTGTTTTTCAGATATGTACCTAAATACGGTCAATTCATTTAGAGAGTTCCCTAGGCTATATATAATCATATTTGTTACGATATCACATGACCTCGTTGATCATGTGACGGTCACTTTTACCTTTGTGAAGTGCTTTACATAAATCGGTTGCTTGGAAAATGCTATACTATTACTCTGGTACAAAATATTACACATTAACTTCAACTTACCGACAAATCTGAGAGTATTTTCCGCTAAATGTCGTCATCTGTTTTAAACATACAGCATACATTTTTCCCAAGCAAGATTCGGTTAGAGGAGAGACTCCTCTTACAGATTTTTACAAAATATCTCAAATTAATCCTCATTATAGACCTGCTCCAGGCTCTTTTATACACATATTATAAATTCTGTCTCTATCCACGAGTATTAAAAAGGGTAAATGTCAAACGTATATTTTCGTACGTATTTTGAACATGCTTACTTTTCCGCAAGAGTAATAAAACAAACTTATTTTAACTATTCGGATATATTATATTTTTTTAAAAATGATTAAATCATGTTTATTCTAAACTAGCTTTCTGCATCTTTATATGCTGATTGATATAAGATATAAGGTTAAAGACACTCTCCTCCTCATTACAGCACAAGTTTGCAGTGATTTGACGTCATTTTCAATTATGACGTCATAAATGTGTAGTTTAGAGAAGTACATGCACAGAGTACACTGCAATATTCTCTGGGAAGCCTTATCGTACCTGCGCAAAAGATAATTTGAAGGTCTCCACGAGTGCCAAACGCGTTGTACAGGGTAAACACAGGGACCAGTAAGTAAATATCAATAAAGTTCCAGCATCCAATGATGGACCTTCACGCACTTGATTGACGGTGCTACCCAGCTCAGGCATTTTTGAAGGCGTTGCTTTAAATCTCTGCCTTTTATGCAACACCTTTTAACATAGCATAATGTTAATCAACACCCCTAGTCGAAATAATCAATGGATTGGGTTATATGGATTGTGGTCATATGTACTATCCAGGTCAATGACTCTCATCCACTTATCATCACAGATACCGGCCTCACCTACCTAATGATCCACAAATAAGAGTACAGAAATGATATGCTAAATTAGATTTAAAAAATATAATAATCACATTCAAATAAACTTTCTGAAAAATGAACAAGTAAAATTTTGCATTCTCTAGTTAATGAATAAACTATGCTTCACTGTTCGTTGTCTTCACATTTTACAAATTTCTTTCGTCAAGTGTCAAAATAGGAAGATAGATTTATGAAAGAAAACTATACTCTCTAATCCTATCATACAATTTAAATATGTAATGTTTTGTTTTTCTTTCCAATGAATCATAACACATTTTCGTGTTTTTTTTATTATTATTATTATTTTTTTTATTATTATTTTTTGCTTATACGTATTATCATCCATATATATATAGTTTATTGAATGATCAATGATCAGCTCCAGGTTAAGCAGCTCTGTAACGACCATACAGCTGTAATGCATGTATCAATGCGGATATTCACACTATCCTTCTTATTCATTTATTTTAAAGGAACTTATTTTCTCATTTTAATCACTAACAAAACAATATATATAGCTAATTTACATATTTGAAACGCATAATCAGACAAAATTCTCTATAGATCTGATCATGAACTGGTGATATTTTCTTTACTTTGGTAAAACAAAGCCAGTGTCTGTTGTAATCTTTGTTGGCCATAGATTGAATCAAGATGCTAGCCGATTCATTCCAAAAATTCACGAATTACAAAAGAGTGCTCACTTGTTGGATATAAAGTTTCAAAAAGCTATATTCTTGGTTCACAATACTGACCAAACAGCCCCATTGATGCTGACATAACAACATATGCTGTGACAAATAGAGGTGTAGGAGGGTACTGTTTGTTTCAGTAAGGGGTCGAGGGTGGGTACTAAAAGATTCTCTGATAAGCAAAAAAGTCAAAAGAGTTTATTTACTATCGTAACTGTCTCTATACTGGCGATTTCCCGATTTTGAAGGAAAAACGCATTACAACTCGTTGCGGCGTTTTATTCAATTTCGACATTTCCTTTTTGCAATACATCAGATATAAACAACAACGATAAAAAAAAAAAACAATGCCGCCATCAAATTTTTAACTAAAGACTAGAACTTGTCGTAATTTTTTTATTTTAAAATATTTGGCGATTAGACGCTTTTTAGATGCTTTTTAGATGTTTTGTCTTTTTTTTTTTAACAATATACACTTTAAAGCGTGACGTTTAGTTATGACACAGCGACACTTAAGCTAATAATGTTTTAAACGTCTATAAAATGGATTTCAATTCAAAATCGAAATCAAAATTTCAATTTTGATTAGATTTATGCATCATTTGGTGCATTATATTTGATAATATGACACCAAATATAAAAGATATGGACACAGTGACATTACTTTTGGATCAACCCTTGTATTATGTACTTTGATTTCTTTTATTTTTTTCGATCATTTTACAATGCAAAGTGTATAAAGATTCTCCTATCGTTGAAAAGCTCCATAAATCACTTCTAATTTATATCATCTTAATAAAACATTGCTATCTATGGTTAGATTAAAATGAACATAAATTTCTTCATATATGTAATTTTAGAATGCTTTTACAGGATAAAAAATTTCGACTTTTAATTAGACCTTTCTGAGAACTTCAAAGAAGCTTGAATCACATTGAGAAGTATATAATGACAATTGTTGCATGAAGATTTCATTTTAAGCTTTATTTTGAGACTTTTTGAATTAAATTATAAATTAAAGAGTTGTCCTTCCTGACTGAGGATCGCAGTCCCTTAAGCTAATAATGTAATTTTCTACATTACGCTTAAATGCTTGTCGAGATTGAGAGAGTCTAATGTGTTTGGGAAGTTTATTCTTCAGATTGTAGCACGTGACCTTAAAAAAAGAATTTTTACCATTTCAGAAATAAATTTGGATTTGGCATTGTTAGCTAGGATTGAGATAAATAGAAACCAGCAAAGACAATGTCAGAATTTTTACAGAAAAATGAGTAACTGCAGACTTAATGTTGAACTCGTTCTTCGTTAAATCTAAACCGCGCTGAAGGTCCCTTGTGGGGGCATCCAGGATATACGTGTCAGAAATAATTTGATTGTCATTTTGTCATCCGTAGATAAAACAGCTGACTTTCATTTATAAAAAAAGTCAGCTTTACATGATTCTTTTGAAGCTGAGATACATCTTAACTTGTATTTATCTGTGAACTTAATGAGGTACAGTACCGACCGGAAACACCCTAACAAAAAGCGAACCCGGAGCAGACCCCAGGTTTGCTTTCTGGGTCCGCTTCAGGTTCTCTCGGGGTCTACCCGAGGTCTAGGCCTACCCGAGCGAACCCGAGCGAACCCGAGCGCACCCAAAGCAAACCCGTAGCGGTTCCCGAGCAAACCCGAAGCGGACCAAGACAGCGAACCCCAAATTCAGTAGCGGTCCCAGAGAGCGAACGCGCGTTCGGAATTTCTTTACAGAGCTGTCAGTCAGTATTAGCGATTAACCAATCAGCTCGTCAACCAATTAAAAAAGCATATTGCTCTGTCGATTGGGATAAAAGATCGAACGTGTTGATTTAATTCAATATAAATTCAAACATTGTACATACAAGCAAACGCGTAAAGTTACAGTGTAAATCTATTATGATAATTAAAATATTATTTAATGTTTATTTATTTTAATTCTCCTGGTTGTATTTTATATTTATATATTTATTTTCTTTTTTTTATTAAAGAAATTAATAAATATCATATTTTAATTTTCAGAATGATACATGAATATTTACGTATTTATTTTCTTTAGTTCTTTATACTAGTAATTAAAGCCCATGGGTAAATAAATTTAGATTATTTAATATTCTCATCAAAATTATTGTTTTGTTTTTTTTTCATCGCGCATGAAAAAAAAATACTTGTACGTCTTCCTGTGTATTTTTGAAAAAAAAATATTGCAGCAGGCTTACAGAAAAACAATTCTAGTCTAATGATGAGAGTTAATACAGTTCTCTCTCTCTCTCTCTCTCTCTCTCTCTCTCTCTCTCTCTCTCTCTCTCTCTCTCTCTTGATGTTTCCTGTATTTATTTCCATTCAAACACTTCGAAATATTTTTTAAAGAAATTTTTAATTTTATTAATGTGTGTGTGAAGTAGGAGGGATATATTATTATATTCTTAGCGGGCCAGGAGAATAATTATTATTTGTCATTTTTATTTATTTTTTTTTTTCATTCTGATTAAAATCATACTCGCTCCATAATTCTGAGCGTGAAAAAATCTGATATAATTTTTTTTTAAATGTCCTGTAAATTTTTTTTACCAACTTTTAATGTGTTACTACTAAGAATGAAATCTAAATAGGTAACGTGTACAAAAGGTTAATGAAATTAATAGATGTGATACCGTAATTCACGTCTTTGGCAAAGATTTAAACTACGATTTTGCAAACTTAAGGAATAACAAATATAACTTTAAAGTATATAACGCATGAATTTTAAATGTATTTTGTTTAGATGCTATCTTCAGTTTACTTGTACACCATTCAATACATTTAAATTAATTCAACTCGTTTTTCTTCCTCTTCTGTTTTTTTTTTTTTTCACGGTATAACTAAAGAGAAATAAATGCCTAATAACCCGCTGTTAAATAACTTTGAATTTCTCAGGATCGAAATTCCAAGATTGGAGAAATCAAGGAAATCAATTATCATGTAAATCTACCTCGAATGTAAAGTTGAATTTTGGAAAATTTATCAATGTTCTCCATAATGTCACTGTTTACATGTACAGTGTTCATGTGTCGATAGCTGCATAAACAACAATGATCGATCCATAATCCAAATACTGTATCGGAATATACAAGGGGCGGGGCTAAGTGGCGGCGGGATTAAGCGGGGTCCGCTTCACGCATCAGTGCATAAAGCGGTCCCAGAAAGCGAACGTCGGGTTTGCTCTAGCGGACCCAGGGCTGACCCCGAGCGAACCCGGAGCGCACCAAAGCGCACCCAGAGCGGTCCCGAAATTTCTGAAAGCGAACCCGAAGCGGACCCCGAGCGAACCCGGAAAACGAACCCGGGGTCCGCTTCGGGTTGGCTCTGGTGTTAGGTTGTGTGCGGTCGGTACTGTACGTCTGTGTAGTGTATGAATAATTCTTATGTTTTATTCTAAAATTTCAATACAAGTATTTAACCTTTCAGAAAGACTTTTCTGGATTTTAGTGCAAAAATAAAATTGTAAATGGGTTCAATAATGGAAATGAATTAATGATTTTATATGAATTTCAGTGAACTTATGTTATCGTGTTATTTTATATTATTTCGAATGATAAAGTATATGAAATAAATATTTTTGGTTCTGAGAGTATATTTAATCTTTTTTTACTCGAACAAGTAATTAAACGATCAAGCATTATCATTTAACATATCTTTGCATTCGTGACTCAATGATCCATATTCTCCATCTCTAAATGTTACAAAGTTTCTTCTTATATTAAAAAAATCATATCGGAATGATTCCAAGTACAGCTTGATCAAATCTGTGACATGACGATGATTTCGACCCATCTTTACACTCAAGGAATTGTTCAAATTTTGGAAAATCCATTCAACCATATTGAAGTGCACAAGAAACCCAAGGGTCCATCACTGCTTCAAGTTAAATGCATATAGCTTTATAACCACTTATCGAGTTCCAGACTCTTGAGATACTTTTGAGGTACCGTAAAATTGTATTTTTACACAACACTAAGATTTTTCTTCCAATGATGTGGGAAATTTGGTGCTCGTTTTAAAAGACTTGCATTCCCTCAACTTCTTCTGGTGGTATCCAGATGCTTCAAATATTGTAGAATTCTGCTTAGACATCAGCTGTTCTATATTTTTTAAATCTGGCTTAAAAATGAAGATCCTTTGGAGAACGAAGGTTATATCTGTATACTATGTACATGTACACCATTAACATGCAAGGAAAAATGACTGAAATAATCGCCGCATACGCAAACGGTCCATAGTTGAAACGTATGTTGATTGAAGTATAATCTATGGAATTTTTCCTCCCAAATTTTGATTGCATTTATTGTACTTGGATGACTTGTTTTGCGGTGTCCGTATCTTGGTTTTTCCTATATTTAAGAGTCGTATTAAATTGAAGTAAAATTATATTTCTATATATGGAATACATTTTTCTTTGAGAAAACATTACTTGATTTGTTTCCACTGCAAACAAACTGCGTCACGTTTTACAAAGTGACGTCACAACGACAAGTGGATTGCGATCAGTGACTTGTTTATAAGTTAATCTTCAAAATTTTAATAACTACAAAACAGCATCCTGTAGTAAGTTTTGATGTAATTTGATAGTTTTCTATTATTAAGATAGCCAATCACTTATTCTGTAGTATTTTAAAGAATTTTAGTATGATGTACATGTATACATGTATATTGTATGATGTCATAGTTAAGTTTTCCCTTACAAATTAGGCTGCACCTCTTTTTGTAGCCTTTACTGTGCTGCGCTGAATATTTATTTGAGATTTGAATATGATAAACTTTGAAGATGAAGTTTGAAGAATTATCAAGGCTAAAAACACATTACTTTAAGAATTTAGAGACATTTTTATGTGCATTTTAAATTAGTCAATGCTTGATTGTCAGAACCTGGTGATCCGACTTTCTTAATATAAAGATGATTTGTTTCACAGATTCATGAATTTTAGAAGTGTGGTCACTTGTATGATATAGAATCGCACGAAACACTGTTCTTTTTCCCCAAAATCGATCTTACAACGCTAAAGAAGGTGACAACACATCATGTTCTGTAACAAAAAGATGTGTTGGAGAGTACTGGAGGATACAATTCAACTAAACCCTAACTATTGGCGGTGTTCAACTTCGTTCAAAAGGAGACAAGTATAATATGCAATCCATTTTAAATTCTGTACAAGCTGAGTAAATCGAAAAGTAAGAGATATGTCCGTTAAACCATAATTTTCTACAAAGAATTTAATATGCAATGTAAGATTAAAGTTACCTATAACATGAATTATATATTGTTTAAATTCGAGTCGGTAATTTTTCAGCTAAGTTTCGGTCTATAACATTGAATAAACTGTAATAAGCGATATTTAATTTTAGTGCTTTCATAGCCCTTACTTAAAATTCAAATATTGAAATCTCGCTGAAATATATGCTTTTACGCGATATTATTTCCTTATCTATATAAATTAATCTAACTTTTTTTTAAGTTTTAGGTAATAACACTATTTACGTGAAAAATAGGTCTGATATTTCCAGTCAGAAAGTTTGTGCATATTTATATCTGCCCTTAGAATTTTTTACATGCAATAATGTTCCAACCTGCAAACTAAGCTTACACGGAGACATGATCATCGTTATTAAGAGAATTTATGGAAGTTTGACATCCTGTTACTTTAAACATAAAGGTTCATTCATATAAAATATACACATTTAAAAAAACGGTCTTGTGTAAAAAAAAAATAATAAATATTAAATGTTTTGTTTTTACTCTCGAGTAAAGATTCATTGAGTGTTTTATAATAATATTTGAAATCAATCCAAATCTCCCTGTATTAGTAATTTTCAATGAAATAAACTATCTCTACGTTTTCATTTCGTGCATTCTTATTAAATATTTCTGAAATATTTTGATTCTTTAGCTGGCTCTTGGGGAGATTTTATACATACAATTATATATTTATAAAGCTTCTTTAATCTTAATCTAAATTGGTCTTCCATCAGATTGATTCAAAAGGTAGGGTAATCTATAAAAGAACAGGAGATTAAAAATTCGACTTAGAGCTGAATAAACATATTTCTTTATTATACGTTGACAGTTTTTGTATAAAAATTGTGATTTGTGATTTTATTGGCATCAAGCTCAGAATCTAATAAATTTATGCAAATCGAGAACACTGGTAGTCAGATGGGCAGATAGATAAATCCACAACAATGTGCTGTGTAATTAACTCTTTATCAAAGCTTTAAACCATAATGGTAGATGTGCCTGCTGTGATTATTCGATTCTAAATGAGATATGACATTTTTCAAAGGTATTCACAATGCCAGAGTTTCTGGAAAACAGGTAACAGCTTTTCCTGATTAAATTATCCATTTCTGCATGAGGTGTGATAAACCGTTTGAGCAATATTTGTGTGGGTGTAAATATATGTCCTTACTTCATATTTTGGGAACCTTTTGTAAATGAAATTTTGATTTTATTTAACTTAATGTAGAAGAATCATCTCTACAATGCATACTTAAGCGTTATTATTCTTTGAATGTTTCCTTCAAGTGCAGTGATCTGCCCTTGGATCGAAATTGATTTCAAGCTACATTGTATCACCTATTATAAAATTTGTTATCGAATCATGTATTTTTTACAATTTTACAATTGTAAAAGATGGATATAATTAAATACACTTTTTTGTTGGAGTGTATTATCTCCACTGAAGTAAACAGTAGTAATGTGTGTTAATTTAATTAATTCTTTTCTGAAAGGAGAGGGGAGGGGGTTGCACTATCATATATTGAGAATGAAATAAGTAAAGTCAATATTAAGCCTTTGTGAAAAGGAAAAAAAATCCAGATTTTGGAGTAGATTCTTATTAAGTGTGTGCATCTGAACAGAGACATTTAATAGTTCATTGCATCTAATCTCGAGACTATTACTTGTTGAACTGCGTTGTTTATAATTATTGGACCATTCCATTTATGGAATAAACCATTCGTAGGATCGGGAAACAAATTAGAAAACCCACGTCTTTAATTAGTGGTGCATGCCCATATACTGATATTAGCACACCCATATACACATTAGAACAATCCAAGGAAAAGCACTACGATAGCTTAGTAGTATAGAAATACAGAAAAAAATATACACGGACATGTTGAAACGATGAATCACATTGAATAATCTTTTCCGTGTAAAAAGGGTGAAGGAAGTAAACACTGCAGTATTTTGCATCAGTTATACCATTCTTTTCTCTTTAACCTGTTTCTTTTAAAATGCAAGTAAAAAATTCCGATGTAAATCAGCTTGCATAAAATCTAGCTATCTGGGTATAATCGCATAGTCTCGAATAATGCAAATATTAATCCTTATAAAGCCTGACGCCATGACGTCAGGCAAATACATGTAACATGAAAACAAAACAAAAAAAACACGTCCTAGACGTTATAAATTGTGATTTATATTCCAAATCATGACTAAATATGTTACTTTATTGAGAAGAAATCTGTTTTAGTTGATATGTAGTCCTTATTGTTACGCAGCATCAACTTATTATATTAATAATGATACAATGATCATCAGGGAAAATGCCAAAATAAAACTGAAAATGATGGAGGAAGTAGGAAGTTCAACAAAAGTGAGCTTGTTCATTTGAGTGACTTTGTATCAGGTGATCAAAATGTGTTAGGAAGTTGATTATTTCAGTATTAATCTGAGCAAAATCTTCACTTTATGGATCTGGAAAGATTTGATGCACTTTGGAGTATCGAATTGTTGTAGCACATTTGTAAACTTTAAGGATAAAACTATCGTCAAATATTTTTTTTCTTATTGAAACAATTGCAAGGAGAATGACATTCAAATCCAGAAGAGTTTGAATGAGTTTTTAAGGTCAGACGACACGTTCCTCAAAAATATATAATTTTTTCTAAGAATTTGTCATTGAAGTAAAGGTACTTAAACAAGTTTCCTCGCAAAAAATCAGGGTACCTTACCAGGCATTTGGCCAAGATACCATAGGGTCATATTTCTTATATAACCCTTATGGGTAATCTTCTAAATGGCCTATAACACAAATTTTGGTGTACCTATATTTAAAAACATTTTGGAAACAATGTAGAAATCAGATGAGAATGACAAACATGAAAAAGTTTTGATATAATCCCAAGAGATAGAAAACATATATTTGAGGAACGTGTCGTCTGACCTTAAATAAGTAAATATAAATTGACCAGACTGTGTACATAAATCTTGTAGATAACTTTTTACAAAGTAATTAACGTCATGTTCTTTTTACCTTTTAACACCTGGAATCAATAATGCGCCGCTTTCAATTGACTAATGATTCCTCATGAGATTTTGATTTTTTATCTTTTTGTAGAATATACCTAGTTTTACATTTGCACACGAGCAGCAAAAGCTAATGCGACGCAAATAAAGAGAAGACGAACATTTTCTTGCAAACAGTATAATGAGAAATTTATAATTATGCACTATTTTTGTTTAAAAATTGAAAATGACCTTATTTATCTCCAACCGCATGAAATTAAATTTCAAACTCCAACAAAAGGAATTTTATATATAACAATTTGGTCATTTCAAATTCTTTTGATTGTTCAAAATCTAGCATAAGGCACTATGTCAAGATTTTCAAAACAACCCTCAACCTTTAAGCGTACATAACGCAAATCAACATTAAGGTTGCTGGAAATAGAATAAAAACAAAATAAAAATTAACGGAAGAGCTTTTTCCGACTACATAAAAATTTTACATGAAATACAACAAACATACATGATAAACAAGAAACAGCCAATCAGTCGCCTGCGTGGCGCAGTTGTTAGAGCGTCTGCTCTAGAGTCACGAAGTAAGGAATCAATTCTTACATCGCGGGTTCGAATCCCACTGTCCTTCGGATGAGACCGTATAAACCTAGGTCCCGTGTCGCAGTAGGTGCGGGCACGAAAAAGATCCCTCCCCGCTCAATGGCCCTGAGTGCCGAGTATAGGACAAAATTTGCAGCTCTTCATCGGCAAGTGGTGGCGTCTCCATAAACTGTTTTTTGTTGACTAATTGATTGTATATTGTTTAACGTACCTCTCGAGAATTTTTCCCATTCAAATACCACATTTCATCAATTTCTTCCATTTCAAGAATTCATTTTTCTTATTCGGCACCACACAACATTTTATACAAAATGTGCAAAATTAAAACTTAATTTAGATATAAAAATGAACTGATTCTACAAAGAAGTGTTTGTTTTAGAGGCTTTTCACAATGTCAGCAATGAACATCACACATTGTCCAAAAGTAATAAATCTAACCAATAGTGTATAAATGTGGTGACATTAATCATCTGTGTAGTGATTAAAAATAGACATTTTGAACATTAGAGGATTTTTATGAAATGTGCATCTCTTCAAAAATTATTCGTGTATTCAAAAAAAAAAAAATGTCAATATAATGGTGACAAAATCCTAACAAAAAATAAATGTCAAAAAAATGTTACAAATGAAAAAATATGGCGTTTTGACATTATTACGTTCAATGCATAAAATGTAATCTAAAGCGTCAAAAGATTCTTCTCTCTCCAAAAAAACTTACTCATTGCTGAAGAGCCTGATATGGATGAAAGAGAAATATACCAAAAATGATGAGTTTTAAGAATAATTCTAGTTTTGAAAGTTGTATTTACAGTGTATATGTAAAGACAAAACATGTGCAGTGTATACTAGTACACTGCATCTGTATATATCCTTGTCAGAATCAGTACAAAAGTTCCATTAAGAGTTCGAATTAAGCCACGAAAAAAAAGCACACTCTCCCTTTTTAAAACTGAATTATTTGAAATATTTAGATCTATACTGTAAGATAAAAGTACTCAGTATGTAAGGTTCTATGAGATGATTGGAGCTAAAGATGGGATGGGAATAGGGACACTTTAAAGGAAAAAATATAATTCAATAATAAATCAGCAACATATCTGTATCGTACAATTTACTGAAAACAAAGGACAGGTTCTAAGGCCTACTGATATGATATAGAATTGTTTTGAATTTATCTCAGTAAAATAAAAAGCATGGAAGGACAAGTTAGGGTAGCGGCCAAATGATGTAAAAATCAAAACATTTGTAAAGTTGTGATAGTTCGTAATTAAAAACTGAAAATGATACTTGCTTTAAAACAAGCTTTTATTTGGATTCAAACTTACATGGCGGCCACAAAAGGGTGCAGAAGTAAGTCATTTTCCAAAATTTCTTCAATTCTGGTGGAATTTAATCATTTTTGAGATACTTTTCTCTTTGGGAAACAAAGAGCACAAGCTTGCCTATATGAGATTTTTACACATAAATTGAATCTTTTACTAGTGTATAAAATATATAAATTTGGTAAATAGGCAAGCAAGTGCTATATTTTTTCTGAAACAAAAAGTGCTGTAAAACCGATTTAAATTTGCATAAAAGTGAGAACATTTGAAAACCTATTTCCTTACCTATCTGTGACCTATCTGTATGCCAAAAATTAAAACCAATACTACATAGGCATGACAACAGCTTTTTATTGATAAACTGTTGCACCATTCTAAAAGACACCCAAAAATCAGGGGGCAAAAAAGGATCATATCCTATCTTGTCCTTTAAATGCGATATCGAACAAATTTTGTTAATTCTGCCAATATTTTTTTTTTTAATAAAATGAGGCAAATCATGCTAATATTTTCTTTCCGCATTATGCATGCAAAAGTGCAGAGAATCTAATTTCATGTGTTTTCAATGAACTGCATTATATAATTGGCGGCATTACTGGGTTTTTATTTAACTTTCATGAAAAAAAGTAACGCAAATTAATTTTCTTGAACTTCACGTAAAATAATGTTATTTTGACGTTACCGAAAACGGCACCAACACCGTGAGCAACGTCTAAGCACATTTCACGATATTTTTACTCATGCAGATCCAAAACGCAGTATATTTAAATAATGTCATAGTATTTTTGTATGCAAATATGAATGCGATTGACTAGTGTAAAAACATTGAAATTACATGTATACATAAGATGTATGAGATGAGACTCAAGTGATGATATTACATCACTAAAAAATAATTTAGAACCCAATTGTTCAACCTTAGTTAAGTGGTTTGGGGATAATCAAATGCAAACAAATCCCGTGAAATTTCAAGTTATATGTCTCGGAATGAAAACTAAACAGGACAACATTTGTTTTAAAATGGGTGATAATATGATTCATCCGGAAAACGAAGTAAAATAACTAAAAAGTACTTAAAAGAATAGGGGTACACTTGACAATTTACCACACATTTATCATGTCAAACTTGAACTACTCTCCATAAATTTGGCATTTTTGTGGTGAACGAGAAACAAGAAAAATGGAGAGAAAACAATACAGGACAGAGCATTGTGTTTTGTCTACAACGACGATAAAAATTAAGAAAGTTATCTTCTGGACAAAACAAAATCGCCATGCCTCAAACTCCGCCTGTTAGAACAATGGCCATAAACTGTTTTAGGTTTTAAACAAACAAAACTAATCTTTCAAGCACAATTTTATCCATATTAAAGAAACACCTTTTTCTTTTTAATAAACGAAAACATCTCTTTTACCAAAAACAATATTCACAACATATGGATTAAAGTATTTTAGATATGAAAACTATGGAATTCTTTACGAGAACCTTTTCGAAATATTACTACTTTTAACCAATTCAAATCAAATATAAGTAGCTGGTACGGAAATTGTTGTTATTGTTGTGCTTATCGCTAATTTATTTTTAGAAACTATAGTAAACAGGGTTTATTTTATTTTATTTTCAATTTTCGTTTTTCATTTTATTTTCTGTGTTATTTTTATTTTGTTAACCTTAATGTTATAAATACTATGTCATGTGTCATTGTAAAGCACCACGGAGTAATTGTGGTATTAAGTAGTGTGATCTAATTTTTTAAATACTGTTTCTTGTTTATCATGTATGATTATTGTATTTTATGTAATATTTCTATGTAGTCGGAAAATAGCTCTTCAGAGCTAATAATCTTTGTTGATGTACCCAAATTTAAATAAATCTTATCTTATCTTACCTTACATGAATCAAAGTACAGTTGTCGTGAACAATGGTCGGCTTACGGCTTCTTAAAACAACTGATCTTTATTTTAAATAGGCGATGTTTTTATACATTTTCAGCAATTTAAATGTAAACTTGCATGATGTACGCTGAAAGGTTGAGGGCTGTTTTGAAAATCTTCAGACCATGACATGGTGCCTTATGCTAGATTTTAAGCAATCAAAAGAATTTGAAAGGATCAAATTGTTATATTTGTTAAATTTAATTTCATGTGGTTGGAGATAAAGAATTTATATCATTTTTGATTTTTTAACAAGAAAAGTTGAATACTGTATGCAAGAAAATGTTCGCCTCCTCTTTATATTTTCGTCTCTTTTGCTTTAATTGCTGGTGTGCAAATGTAGAAATGGGTAAATTTAACAAAACATCAAAATCTCATAAGCAAAACATTTGTCAATTCAAAGCGGGGCATTATTGTTTCCAGGTGTTAAAAGGTGAAAAGAACATGATGCAAAGATGACTTTGTAAATAGTTATCTACCTGATTCATGTGCAGAGTCCGGCCAATTTATATTTACTAATTCACTCATTCAATTTCTTCCTTATTTGAATGTCATTCTCGTTGCTATTGTTTCAATAAGATAAATTAATTTGGCGATAGTTTTATCCTTAAAGTTTACAAATGTGCTACAACTAGTGGAGACTGCAAAGTGCATGATATCTTTCCAGATCCATGAAGTGAAGATTTTGCTCAAATAAATACTGAAATATTCACCTTCCTAACACATTTTGATCATTTGATACAAAGTCTATATCACTCAAATGCACAAGTCATTAAGTCATGATTTCGAATATAAAGCACAATTCATAGCGTCTAGGGCATGTTTTTGCCTGCTATTTACGTCACGGCGTCAGACTGAATAAGGATTAATCTTTACATGATTCGAAATTATGAGATCATATCGAGAGAGCTTTACTTGAATTTTAAAAGAAACGGATTTTTTTTTTGTTGATAACTCTTCAAATTTTAGCTTTAAAGTTAAAGTTTGTCATATAATAAAGGGAAAATTATCAAATATCAAATACATTTTCAGGAAATGCGAATAAAAACACCTGATATGTGTTTTCTAATTGATATTTGATCAACAAATAATTTTAAGAAAAAAATCATAGTTATATGGGCTTTCAAGAAATAACATGATTTTATAACATACGGCACATTAGTTTCTTCTATTTACTTAGAAAATTTAATAATGTATAATGTATAAAGCGTTTCATTTCAAAACAACATTAATCACTTCCAATTTCATATCATGTTCATAAACATTGGTATCTAAGGCTAGATTGAAAGAACCTCGATTCTTTAAATACGTTCTTAAAAATATTTTTATGAGGTAAAACTTTCAACCTATTGAAATTTTCTAGGAACTTCAAAGAACATTGAGTAACATTAAGAGGTATAAATTAAAATTGTTGCAAGAAAATATTTCATTTTCAATCTTCATTTTGAAACTTTTTTGATAAAATTATAAATTAAGAGTTATCCTTCCTGACTGGGGATCGGATATCCTTAAATTATATTTATCTGCAACAGAGACTGAAAGAGAGAGAGAGAGAGAAAGAAAGAAAGGACAAATAAAAATGAAAAGAAGGGAGGTTCTGATTGATGTTCCAATTTATATGGTAAAAAACATTTCATGATTTTCTTTGATTAAAAATTCATAATATATGTAACGTGAGAAAATTTCGATAGTGATATTGTTAGTATATATATATATGTATTAGTGGTTTACATTTAGAAAATATCTACCTTAAGAATCAATGAAGAGTAGGGAAAGATAAATTATGTATTTCGCTATATGCATTGTAGCTGCCTTAGCGTTGCACAGAATTCCAAAGTTATCACTTTGGCTGGTTCAGATGATTATATACTAGTATTCTCTATTTATTACTTTACATGACACATGTTTCTACTAAACCGGAAGTACTCATTAATCATTCAATGAACTTTTTAAGTTTGAAAATTTTTGAAAACAGAACGTGGGCGAAACTAGAACTTTATATTGTTGGTAAGAACAATAGAAAATTTATAATTTTTTTTATGAATTAATATAGTAATCTTTTCTTTCATATTCTTTTTTTTCTTCATATTTTGACGTTTTAAATGAATGCTTAGTTATAATGATTTTTTTTTATTTTTCTAAATGTAAAAGGTTCACACTGAGCATTGTAGGCAATTATAAGACATCGTTTATTAATTGATTGTAAGGTGTTTTATTTCCCATTCGAGAATATTTTACTCACAAGGGGACATCTCCATATACAGTACCCGCATCGTTATTCTTTACAATTCTATCGTGTTCTATCGTGCGTGTATCCTATCGTATCGTGCGTGTATCCTATCGTATCGTGCGTGTATCCTATCGTATCGTGTTTTCCGTTTATCAGGTTTTGCGTTTTCTATCGTGTTTTCCGTTTATCGTATTTTGCGTTTATCGTGTAGATCGTTTATCAGGTTCTATCGTGTATCGTGTTTTGCGTTTATCGTGTATATTCGGAAACCCTCGCTTTTTATCTTTACTGTACAAAGAAACTACCGAGCTATTCCGAGTTTCTTTTTCGTTTTGTTAATAAAAATAAGATTAATTCAACCGAAAAAGAGAAAATAAAGTTTTATCCCTTTCTTTTTCATCAATATATTTAAGAAATATTAAAGCGTAGAGGGAAAAAAAATTAATAGCGTATTTCATGAATGAATAAATTGATTTATTAATAAATAATTAAATAAATAAATAAAATAATTATATCATGGTAAAGCAGAGAGTGCTTGTCAAAATTTAAACAGTAACTTTATTTTTCGGAAATGAAATCATAAGTAGATCGATCACCTGGTCTTTTTTTTTAATAAATAATTTATCGAATTGTATGATTTATTTTGTCAAAACTAAATACTATTAATATGATTTTCTTAAATGAATCGGAGTTACCGGAGAAAGATTTTTGGTAAGCTACGATGTTCGCGTACACAAAAAGCAAATAAATAAATAAATAATAAGCAGGATATTGATATGTATCTTTTTTTCATGCAGTATTCTGTTTTTCCTTGTTTATCGTCTGAAAATAACGTTAGTAATATGTTTACGCCTCTGATCTGCATGTATGCACAATTATTTAAAGTCTTGATGTTACAAAAATAATAAAACATAAGACATTGATCCAGATGATTTTAACAACGATTTTGGCCGTATACGTTCAAATTTTAAATTTATTCTTTAAAGCTAATTATAAATTCCTAGACATATGTCTTAATTAATTAAAAAAAATCAAAATTATAAAATATAATGCATGAAAATATTCTACCCAATTTATCACACCATGGCTGTTACTATAAAATAGAAGATTTTCATTAATTTTATCTGGCATTAGATAACAAAAAATAAAATATACAGGGAAAAATATGAAGTTTTTAAACAGCTTACCTTTTCGACGTGGAAATAAACTGAAAATATAATCCATCGGGATGCCAAAAATCAAAATAAATCGAAGACCTTTCCTTACCAGAAAACTGACAGGTATTTGTAGCTCTCTAATCAGCACACTGCCTTCCTGTGCGGTCAACCACCCCCACCCCCTTCTCCCCTAACTGACACCTCGGCCCGTGTGTGTGATCACCGTCAACATACCTGTACTGATTTCACACCTGGGGTCAATTAGTAACCTCGAATACTACCTGGTTCTAATGAAACGCATCTACTTATTTTCGGGATTTTGCTCCTAACTTGTTTGAACAAACTTATCAAAGATTTAATTCAAAATATATTAAATAATTGACTGTACAGTTTATGGATTAAAAAATCATCTCATTGCTTGAATGTTATATAAAGATTCAAATAAATCAATTCAATGAAATGAAGTCCCTAAACTCACTCCGCTGAATTTTTTTTCATTTCGTACAATGTTTCCATTATGTTTATGTAAATAAGTCTTTTAATAAACTTTAAAAAAAGATACTGAACTTATGGTACAGGCACTTTCGGATCATCGGGTTTTCTACGTAATTAATACAAAATTAATTCTAGGAAACAATTTTATTGATCGTAGAATCAGATGAAATAGTTCTAACATTCTAAACTATTAGCTCGCATTATTTTTTTACGGTATCTTACTATAAAAATAAAACAAAAGGAGTCGTCTGATCCGCCGTGACCATGCAAGACTAATAAATACACCGAATCAATTTATAGTATTAATCGATTTTATTCCATACGTATATAACTTTATTTAAGAATTCAATATCATATTTGGCTATTTGGTTAGATCTTGTTTATCTAATTTTAAATTGGTTGCGGACTTTCAACATACCGCCCTTCGAATATGTCTAATATAAGATTACCGGGTCTGTCTAAAATGATTTTTAAAGTTTAATAATTCATTTGCCGAATTAAACCTATTTTTTCTTATTATTAGAAACAGTACACACAGAGTTTAATAGCAATGATTTATAATTATTTAGTCGGAAAAGTCGCATTTCAATCTTTTAATATTTGTTAATCAATTTTTGTGTTTTGTATTGTAAAGAAGAAAGTATTTAACCATTCAATGTTCGTTAATAAATACAAGGTTTTAAGTATCTGATACATAAATGTTTACATGTACGTAAGTCAGAGCTTAGCGTAAACGTACATGTGCAGTTGTAGCAGATTCATATTCTCATGACACAGCTTACATGTATTAATGCAGAGCGTCATTATTTTATCAATTATTTACATTTCTATTGAGGAAATTAATTTTCTTGAACTGTTTAGTTCTTGATAGATCTATCATGTTAAATTTATTAATTTTGTTAAAGCCGTTTTCTTTAAACCTTTCTTTCGGCCGGTCTTCTACTTGTATTTTTTTTTCTAAGATATTAATATCTAATTGCGATTTTTGAATACATCGCTGATTGTAAGCTTAAGATATTAAATACACATATTTAATTTATTGTGTGAAATAACTTGGTACTTGTAGATTAATTTATTAGATAGAAAATTAAAATTTATATTTTTTTCATAAATAATAAATCTGTTTATAGAGTTTCAAAATTCACACCCTTGAGAAGAAATTTAGAAACAATACAGTCTCTATTTCATAGTAATCCATTTAATCACTGTCAATTTTTTTTTATATAAATAAACAACTTTTGTAAAATTACCACAGAGGTCAAAGGTTCTTTTTATAATAATTAAATGTATTTTATAGTTTAAATTTGAAACTCTACAAGTATTTAAATTAAAATATTATTTAATCTAAATAATCTTTAATCTTTAAATTTAATTTAAAATTATTTTTTCGTCTTGTCAGAAAACGTTCCGCATTTTGAAACAATCCTATCAGGTTTTGCGTTTATCCTATCGTGAAGATCGTTTATCAGGTCTATCGTGTTTTGCGTTTATCGTGTTTTGCGTGTATCGTGTTTTGCGTTTATCGTGTTTTGCGTTTATCCTATCGTGCGTGTATCCTGTCCTATCGTGCGTGTATCCTATCGTATCGTGCGTGTATCCTATCGTATCGTGCGTGTATCCTATCGTATCGTGTATCCTGTAAAGAATAACGATGCGGGTACTGTAACAGTGGATGTCTTCATATTTAGACCTTGACTCGTCACTGAGGGTCATAAAAAAGAGAAGGATCTTCAACGTGCCAACGATATTCATATACTCTACAATCAAATGCTGATTTTCAGTCGTTATCAGATGCATTCAGTTCAGACAATAAATAAACAATATCACTTGAAGAAATCATCATTACTATTGAAATTGGTTAGATCCACTTTAACAAAAGAAGTTAAGCTGCTTATATGGACAATGAATGCAATAACATTCTTAAGGCACGTGCGCAGTGCCGTTTTTTTTTAGTATTTTTAATATAATTTTTTTTCACAAATTTATTTTTTATTTATTGCACTTCTTCATCAAGTTCACAATATGAAAAAAATAGTAAAAACCCGAAAATAATCGCTCCACAAAAATACCCCACTATGCATTATATGAAATAAACGTATGCCACTCTGGTTTGTTTACGTTGTACATCCACTTGTCTTTCTGAGTTTAAAAACATGCATTTATTTCGTTTTCATCTAAAATATCGGTTTACACTGTCTCTACATATATTTCTGTCTCTACACTGACTCTACATCTCGTAAAAATCTCACAATATCTCCTTAAACAGCATTCCAGTCAGAACGTTGAAATTTCCTTAGGTAAACGCAACGGGGGTGCATAGAGAATGTTTCACTTATTCCGATAACGTTGAGAGAGTTTTGGTCTGACGTAATAAACTCGGGTATTTTCATAAAAGGTGATAGGCACTTCCGTTGCGTTAAGCTAGGGGAATTTTACTAAATATTTAAACACTGAGTATTATCTGCATAGACAATTTACGATTTTTTCTAAAGAGAGCGAAAATATTTTCCTAATTTTTCCTAATTGTGTCCCGTCCCGTATAAGGGCCATAAGTTTACTTTCCTATTAAGGGAAACTCAAGTTTTCAGGTCCGTTTTTTTTTTCGAAAAATAAATACTCTAATAAATCATCCATTGTTATGAGTTCTTTATAAGCAAACCTCTCGAAATAAGATAGATCTTTTCTTTTTCTACAGTCTAAAGCAACGGCCAAGAAACGATGTCAATTGAAGAAAAATGAAAAGAACGTATTGTTCCTATAGACCATAGATTTCTGTTTCTAGAAATCTTTGAGATCCCACTATCCCAAATAATATATCAATGCAAGATTCGTTGAATTAAACAATTAAAGATTTCTTCAGAGATAAATTATATTAGCTCTCTATAAAAGTGATATCTATATGAATAATCGAGAAACCATCAAAGGGAAAAGGCAAACTAATTTATGCAATTAATGTTTTACATGTATATGAATTATTTTACAGGTATACCTTGATCATAGTTTTGAGGTGTGTATGTTTGTAAGGTGGTTCACCTTAGTGCATCCTTTCAATAAAGCTTAATTCATATTAGGACTGTTCGATATTCTTGTTTGGGATACTTCAGTATCAAATTTTCAGGTAAAGTATTTTATTAATTTCTCTTTATATATATTGGAAAAAATTACTAGACAGAATATTGATATGTTTGTAGCAAAAAGTATCCTTTAAAAAAATGATATGTTTGCAACAAATTGTATCCCTTCTTTACTAAAATCTATGTTCCAATGAAATTGAGATAAACTTTATATCTTTTGCAGACTGGAGATTATTTTACTTTTGGATAATTGGATAATTTGGACTTCAATCAACATACTTTTAAACTATGAACCGCTTGCATATGCGACGATTATTATTATTAATATTTCCTTGCATGTTTATATTTTACATACTATACAAATATAATCCTCCATCTTTCAAGGCTCTAACGTTGGAAGCCAGTTTAAAAAATATAGAACAGCTGATATCTGAGCAGAATTCTACAATATTTGAAGTATCTGGATACCACCAAAAGAAGTTGAGGGAATGCAAATCTTTTAAAACTAGCACCAAATTCCCAACATCATTGGAGGAAAATCTTAGTGTTGTGAAAAAATACAATTTTACGGTGCCTCAAAAGTTTCTCAAAAGTCTTGAACTCGATAGTATTGGAATCAATTCATTAATTAATCGAAAACAAAATAATTCCCTGTATCCATTAATTGTCTCAGGAATTTCTGATAACCATTTCCAAGAATGGGTTGGACTTCTAAATTCTATAAACGACCCTGTAAGAAAAATGTTCCCTGATATAAAACTGGTAATGTTCGATTTAGGATTATCCAAAAAACATAGGATAGACGTCGAAAACATGTGCAAGTGTGACGTCAGACAATTTCCCTTTGACAAATATTCACCACATATAAAGAATTTGAAAGGATATACATGGAAACCTATTATTCTTCAAATGATGTTGCAAGAACATGATTTCGTTATGTGGGTAGATTCGTCTGTCCGACTGAATAAAAATGTGGATGAATTATTCATCAAAGCCTATAATCGTGGAATTCAGGTACTCCAGGGCACAGGTTCTATCGCTGTGCGAACACAGACACGACTGTTTGATTTACTAAAAGAGAAACCTTGTATGTTTAACTATCCTGAAGTCCAAGGATCATTTGTGGTTATAAAGCGATCTCCATTCACTCTTGAAGCAGTGATGTACCCTTGGGTTTCTTGTGCACTTCAATATGGTTGCATGGATTTTCCAGAATCTGAACAATTTCTGGAGTGTAAAGATGGGTCGAAATTATCGTCATGTCACAGATTTGATCAAGCAGAATTTGGAATCATTCTGACAAGATTTTTTAATTTAAAAAGAAACTCTGTTACATTTCGAGATGGAGAATATGGCTCCTTGTGTTATGAATGTAAAGATAGGTTAAATGATTATGTGTGATCGTTTTATTACTTGTTCGAGTAAAAAACACAGTACAAAATAAAATATACTCTCAGAAACAAAACTATTTATTTCATATCCTTTATCATTCAGAATAATATAAAATATCATGATAACATAAGTTTGCCAAAAACATCTAAAATCATCAATTCATTCCACCATTGAACCCATTAACATTGTTTTTGTCCACTTAAATCCTGGAAAGTCATCCTGAAAGGTTAAATACTAGTATTGAAATTTTAGAAGAAAAGATAAGAATTATTCATACATTTCACATATTACATACCTTATGAAGTCCACAGATAAATTCAAGGTTAAGAGATATCTTACGTTCAAAAAAATCTTGTAAAGCTGATTTTTCTTTCAAAAAAAAAAAATCAGCCGTGTTATCTACGGATGACAAAATGACAATCAAATTATATCTGACTCGATAATAAACAACAAGTAAGTAATTTTTATATAAGTAACAATAATTTAGCTATTCTGCTACTAAAGACAATGATTTAACTTGATATCACTGAAATCAAAAATTTAAAAAAAAACCTCTTCAAAACTATGGGTTACTGGTCTAGATCTAAAACTACATTTACATGTAGGAGACAGTTATTCAGAATACTTTTAAATCTTAAATATGCTTGAATCTGTTCCTACGAAGTTTGCCATTACCAGAACAATAATGCTACATTCATTCATCGGAGTTAAGCAGAGTGACATTTTACGAACTGATTTTATATTTGACTGTAACATTATCAATTTTATTATTTTAAATGTCTTACCCTCATTAAATTAGAGAGTAATATGCTTTCACAGGATGAAAAGCCAGGTTTCCCAAATTTGGAAACCCGGTGGAAACATATGGGAATCGTGAAATTAGTAGTTTCCATATAGTTTCCATTTTATGGAAACCACATTGTTGTTTCCACATAGATTCCCGACATGGAAACAATCAACCTGTGGTTTCCCGAAAGTTTCCCAAGATAGGAAACGTGGAAACATGCCTTAGTGGTTTCCATGTAGATTCTCGACATGGAAACAATCAACCTGTGGCTTCCCGTAAGTTTTCCAAGATAAGAAACCAAGGAAACATGCCTCAGTGGTTTCCATACAGATTCCCGACATGGAAGCCATCAATCTGTAGTTTCTCACATGTTTCCCAGATAGGGAAACTTTGAGATTATATCTCATACTAATTTCCAACTACATGTAACTTTTATTTTACAAAAAATTTAAATATTTTCTGAGGTTATCACATTTTTTCCCGATTATCGAAATTTTTCAGACGTGTACACATACTGTATCAAAATAATTAACTCGGTCTCCCCTTCAAGCAGTTAAAATAACTTAAAATGTAATTTGAAATGTATTAAAGTATTTCTTATTATGCATTATAGAGACCTTTCTTCTATATGACATGGCACCGAGAATTTTGACTCGTAGTTTACGTATATATTGGATGCCTCCGAAAGTATCTTCAGCGCGGTTAAGATTTCACGAAAAATGAGCGTGTATTTATTCATTTTTCTGTTAAAATTCTGAAATTGTCTTTGCTGGTGTCTATTTATCTCCGTCCTAGCTAACAATACCAAATCCATATTTATTTCTAAAATGTTAAAAATTATATTTTTTGGAAGGTCACTTGTTACAATCTGAAGATTTGCTAGTGCACGAAAAAAAAACCCTTGGATTTCTATGTTTATATAAGTTACATGAAAAAGATAAGCCATATAAATCCCCTTTTAACAATATATCATTTTGTTTGGCTGTCAAAATGTTAAGTCACGATTTGTCTTAGCCGACCCCCTTCCAACTTTCAAAAACAATACCAGTAAATGTCTAGGAGAGAGAGAGAGAGAGAGAGAGAGAGAGAGAGAGAGAGAGAGAGAGAGAGAGAGAGAGAGAATGTCATGCCCATAAACCTGCTTAAACAGACGAGTTAAGAGTTTAGATTCGACTTTCTCGTACGAGAATTGCACATACAGATGTCAGTGCTCCTCTCCCTCCAAATGCAATACTATAGAAAACATAGCAACTATATTCTTGTGTCACCCCCAATAATAAACTATTTTGACTTTTTTGCTTGTCAGAAAATCTTTTAGTACCCACCCCAACCCCCTTACTGAAAATATTTTGTTTGTCCTCCCCCCCCCCCCCAACCGAAATTGCTTCCAGCGGCCTTGTTGTTGTATCTGGATGATGGAATGATAACAAGGTGAGAGGCTTTTTCATTGTCTAGATTAAATGACGGGTATTAAATGTTAATACAAATAAAACGATACAACCTTATTTATTTAAGAATCCCATTCTGGTGTTCTCGTTTGAACATACATACACATTTTATGCATGCTTGGCAAATAAATCACGAAGACACTATATAAGAAGCTATATATTCAGAAATACAGGTATTTATTTTTGAATGTTAATGTGAATATCTCTATTCAACAAGAAAATCATGTTTTCACACGCACCCCCAAAGATCCTTATATCCATGTACGAGTACGAGCTCGAGATCATGAACTCTGGGGATGTCTTTTAGGAATTACTTGCTAACTTCAGTACTTAGTACGCTTGTATAGATTATATTTTGGGACTATAAAAAGACAATATAATTAGTACAGGTAGTGGAGGGTTACCACGAAGTATATTCGAATGAGAGGTCCAGAACAGGATCATTTGAAGAAACTAAGAAACAAAGTTAGAACAATAATCACAATACAAAATACTTTACCATACAAACTAGAGGTACTGTGAGCAATGAGCTCACTAAATGATACCCCTGCCTCCCATATGAGTAAAATGACAGTGTCCATGTTTTGCTCTGGAAAATCCAAAATATATGTCAGATCAAAAAGTAAAATAGGAGATGCACAATGGCAATATGTAATAAAGATTCTATGAACGTTTCTTTAAACAGTAACAGACGGAGGGACGGAGGGACGGACATAACGATTACTATATAACCTCCCGCTTTTTAAAAAATAATATATTTCCAATGAATACCTCTTTTAAAAATTACGTTGAATTAACTACCGGTAAAACGGCGTGTTGATGACGTCGAAAACATAAACAAAATGACGTCATAATATACCTGAGATAGACAACTTATTACTTGTACCTGTGCTGGATTGATGGGTGTAAACAGAAGAGAAAAGATTTGTTTGAACAGTCTTTTCGGTCGATTAGTCAGGGATAAAGAGAGAGCATGTATATGCCGAAAAATGATTCTTGATCTGTGATTTTATTCCTGGATAAGAAATAAATATATATGAACATGTTGTTAAACTGTGATATTTACATCTATGCATTCTACTCTGTTATAAATGTATATAATAGTCAAGAAAGAATACTATAGTATCTCATATACATATAATATTTTTTTGGAAATATTCACACAAACGCAGTACAATTGAGCATCGTAAGGCCAAATATATGATTTATTAAATATTATTGCCTAATCAAATTAATTCTGTTGTTTTATTAGAGATTTTATATTATAAGATTATTTAATGCCTTTTTATGGTCTATTGACTGATCAGGCATTATAAATTTGTTTTTTTTACCTAATTTTATTTTTCGTTTTTTAAAATTTTTTTACCAATTGCATATTACAGAAGGTTCCGGACAATATGAATTCATCGTAAAATTAATTCCTATGGTGCATCTGAGTTATCAATTAAAGATTGATTGCATAGACTATTGTTTGAAATTCCCCTCGAGAATTTTTCAGTGATATATTGAAACGCCTGCATTTGCGGATAGAGAGCTGCAAATTCTGTCCTTTAATCACTCGGCACTTAGGGCCATTGAGCAATGCGGGACCTTTTTCGTGCCAGCAGTGCACCTACTAAAACACAGGACCTCGATTTATAGGTCTCATCCGAAGGACCGGTCTCCACGTCCCACAGTGTACTCTCATTAAATAAAATATCCTACCATTGAAATCATACAATTTTTAAAAACGATGTCCAAAGATCAAGTATGATGAGAGGTCCCATGTCGCAGTAGGTGCACAGCTGGCACGAAAAAGATCCCTCACTGCTCGATGGCCCTAAGTGCCTTTATTGCTTACAAATCTTTCAAACGAACTTCTTCCGATTCAAGAAATGTGGAAACATACATAAAAATATTAAACTTTGTAAACAATAAATTCTTTGTTTTGATGTGTACTTTCATAGTTGAGGTCTTATTTATCTTTAGTAAAATCGTTTGTTCACACGGTCACTGAAAGTTTGGCAGTTTGCACTTACGTAAAATATAGGTCCAGGTAGATACGAATCATTTCTATAAAAAAAAACAAGATATCTTTCTCCTATTGTTACAGAACAATACATTTTATTTCTAATTTAGAGCCCATAACAGACAAGTTTGAGATTATTATATTGATTCGTTATGTATGTTCTATTTAAAATTACTTCGTTTTTGGAAGGGGGAGGGGCGGCCAGAGAAAAAAATCAACTCACCTCAATAATCTTCAAAAGTGAAAAAAAGAAAAGAAAAAAGAGAAAATGTTCAAACTCGAAAAAATACTTTTCGTTGGGGGGGGGGGGGTCTAAATTCTTCGGTATAATTTTTTTTTACTAACACATACTACAGTCTTGGAAAGGTTGGGGACCCCCTCCCTTAACTTACCCTGATGTAACGTGCCTGCAGTTGAATACTTAAATTGAGTGATATAGATATAGTTCAAAGATTTATAAGTTTAATATATAATGTGGGGGTGCTTTGAGATGGAAGGGGTCTGTAGAAATCGCAAATGCTAAATCGCCGATTAATGAAAAAAATTATATCATTGAGCGGATTAGCATGTACACTATAGAATTGCAATGATTTGTGACATAAAGCGTTTCATAACAATGCTAAATGATATTTGTAGCGGTTGCAACAGGGCTTCCGGGGACAGGGGGAGGGGGTGTGTTGAATTCTCCCAGGAATATTTTGACGCCCGAATGGCTCTTAGTTTACTTCATCTTACCAACGGCAGCATGGTAGTGGGGTATGTGTGCGCATGACACGAGTATGGTTTGCGCATGGTTTTCGGCATTTTTGTGCCACGAGGATTTTCCTTGGACAGGGGTACAGAACTGGGAAATCTCTGTGGTTGTAAACGACAGCGACGTCACTAAAAAATAATGATTCCCGAGATTCTTAATTGTTCAAAAATATTTACAATAAAATTCAAATACCCATACTACATGCACATGGTAACTGCTCGGGTCTAACTTAACGACAATGAGAACATAGTAGATATTCCAAGATTGATATCACTGACAGAATTCATACAATGTATATTATATGTACAAATCATTCTTCTATCGCCTAAATTTGCTTGATGCGTTCATTACAAATTCTTTCCAATCTTATATCTTGGATATATTTGAAAGATATGAATCTAACTACGAGTATTTAGATGTAATATTCAATAAAAGAGTTATACAACCATGTGCCCGAGCCTTCTGGGGGGACTTGAGAAAATGTGATTATTTTTGCTTTACTGGTATTGTTTATGGTATTGTTTACAAATCTCTGTGTACCTCGTGAAATTGTTATCTTATTGAAATGATTATAATTTGTTAAAGATAAAATTATTAAGCGTTAATTAATACTACACATGTATATTAAGAATATATTTTTTATGTTTGTTATTGTTACAGAATTTTAATTCATATATATATTAATATAATTCAAGAAAATAAACTCTTCACAGGTATTTTCTCCAAAACGTTTTATGCAATTAACGATTTAGCAAAGACTTGTGTATCGTAAAAAAAAAATCAAAATCGCTATTTTAAAAATACAGGAACTAAATAAAAGACTGGGTTATTGAGTTAACACATACAAGAAAAGAAATATAGAAAAAAAACTTAATATATTTGAAAATTAACATACCGGGTATTTTGAAACATGTAAATTTTGAAAGTTGGCGATAAAAAATTGATAACGTTATGTTTACATCGCGACGTCATGCCGTCAAGAACGACTTTTGCAGAATATCATGCTATTTTTAAGAGGCTCCTGACTAAAAACTAAAAGTGGTATCGGAGAAATTTAAACTGTTTTGGAAAATATGCATTAAAGACACCTTTTGAAAAATCCCTCATCAGATTCAATCACAGGGCTGATTATAAACCATAACGACTCTTCTTCTTTCCGTTAGTACAGTTTTTGTCAAAGATAATTTAAAAGTCGTAAGTCTAACTTTAAGCGTCTTCATCAATAAAATCTAACAAGCATTGCCTGAAAAATGATATATGCCAATATTTTCTGTCTAGGTGATAAGTATGATCAGTTGAATTAGAAAAGTTTTAATGAAGATAAAAATTCGAATTTCAGGAGGTAAACGTTTTACAGTTATTCATACTTCAATGTACTTACTTGACATTTTGCATTGTTTCCCTTTAAATCCATCTTGACAACTTGAACACTCCCCGGTCAGCTCATCACATGTTCCATTCAAACATTTTGGTGAGCACTGATGTTCACACCAAACCCTTAATGTGCTCTGTCACAAGAACCACAACTGCTGGATGAAGTACACTTTGTATAGGATATACCGAGACTGTTATGCTCACGTACTGCAGGTCATACATGCAGTCTATTACATCAGAGGGAGGTGGTTTTCAATTGATTTGAAAATTATATAAATACTGCAATATATATAAATACTGTAGACCAATTTAATTCGAGTGCGATAAAATTTCGTGAGGTTTGCGAGAGCCTTGAAATCTCGAATATTTTTCGCCGTGAACCGGTCCTTAAAGTATCTGTGTCTATTACCAACAAATCCAAAACAGGTCTGATCCCATGCAATTGTTGCAAACAAGTTAACCTCTGGTAAATTGCAAAATAAAGTTGGTTAACTGTATAACCCTAATACTTTTATAAACTATTATTTGCAGTTAAAAAAAATAACTGCTTTTCAAAAGAAATTAACAATATTCATACGTAAAATTGAATGAAACGTTAAAATAATGATACTTTTAAAGTTTGAAATTATACAGTACCAAATATCCATAACTTTTCTGATTAATAATTACCACATTTCCTCCAAGTTTACATGTAAGATTAACATTCCTCATAGCAAATTCAAAAGGCAGATTTTTATAAGCATAAACTTGTCTACTAGAGGTACTGAGGCATTCTGGACGTCGATTGTATAATTAAAAACATTTGAAACCAAACAGTGATTAAAATTATGAAGATTAAAAATATTTTTTTAATAAATACACCTTTTCCTTACTTCCTTGGAAACCAAGATAGACACTGACAATGGTCAAGGTCAGATTGAATTGTATCTTCCAGAACCCTACTACACCTCTATTTGTCGCAGCACTAGTTGTGTTGTCAGTATTTGTCACAGCTCTAGTTGTGTTGTCAGTATTTGTCACAGCACTAGTTGTGTTGTCAGTATTTGTCACAGCACTAGTTGTGTTGTCAGTATTTGTCACAGCACTAGTTGTGTTGTCAGTATTTGTCACAGCACTAGTTGTGTTGTCAGTATTTGTCACAGCACTAGTTGTGTTGTCAGTATTTGTCACAGCACTAGTTGTGTTGTCAGTATTTGTCACAGCACTAGTTGTGCTGTCAGCATCAATGCGACTGTTAAGTCCGTATTGAAGACCAACAGTAGAGCTTTGTGAAACTTTATACATGTATCCAACAAGTGAGCACACTTTTTGTAATTCGTGAATTTTGGAATGAATTAACTAACATCTTGATTCAATCTATGGCCAGCAAAGATTACAACAGGTACTGGCTTTGTTTTACCTATGTAAAGAAAATATCACCAGTTCAGATCTAAAGAGAATGTTTTCTTATACGTTTCAAACTTGTATTGTTTCCTACAAATTTTGCCCGTGACTTTCTAAAAAGAAACTGGTGTAAAAGTTGAAAATTCATGCTTTTTAAATAATTGAAATTCAATGCAGAAAAATCATACAAGTCATTTTTCTCACATGTGTTTTAAAATGCTAATTATTACGTCATACACATGTGCATTTTCCCGTATTTTCTTAAAAAGTTGCAGAAGACACCAATTTTCAATGGAATTTTCTTTCAAATAACATTGTCCACAAGCATCGCCCACAAAGATCTTGAGATATATGATGTTATTGAATTTTGCACAAAATTTCAAAAAAATTAACGTGGGCGACGGTTGTGGACAATGTACATTTTTTCTAAAGGAAAATCTCCCTTGAAAAGTGCCATTTTGAGACTTTTTCTGTTGAAAATAGAGAAACGCTTCACATTAATGACGTCATATTTGCAGAATGATTAACCTTCATGCCATATTCTTTCCTGACATTTTTAGGGCGCAATATAGCTAAACCCATACATTTTTCTCATCAAAATTAGCTATATATATATATTGAATGTTAGTGATTAAAATGAGAAAATATGTACCTTTAAAATTAATGAATAATAAGGATAGGGTGAGTATCCACGTTGATACATGTATTACAGATGTATGGTCGTAACAGAGAATTCCGAAGAGTTTCAACTTTGTCTGAATCAGATGTAATAAATATTCTCTATTTATCCCTTTGGTTGACACATGTTTTTGCTTAGCCTGAGGTAGTGATTGATCATTCAATAAACTATATATAAGGATGATAAAATGTATATATAAAAAAAACGACACTAAAACGTGTTTTGATTCATTGAAAAACGAAACATTACAGATTTCAATTTTAAGATAGGATTATAGAGTATAGATTTCTTTCATAAATCTTTCTTCCTATTTTGACATTTGACAAAAGAAATATGTAAAATTTGAAGATAAGGAACGGTGAAGCATAGTTTATTCATTAACTAGTATATGCAAAATTTAATTTGTTCATTTTTCAAAATGTTAAATTAAATGTGATTGTTACAGTTTTTTAAATCTATTTCAGAATATCATTTCTGTACAGGTCCTGTTTCTAGATCATAAGGTAGGTGAGGTCAGTATCTGTGATGCTAATCGAATGAGAGTCATTGACCTAAATAGTACACATGTCTACAGAACCGATCCCACAACCCTATACTGTAACGGTTACCTTTTTTCGACTGGGGAAAAGGGTTGAAATAATTCTATTTCAAAAATGGTCTTTATGCTGCGACCATATTGAATAATTTAATATCCAGAACCTCTGAGCCGTGGGCTAGAATACGCAAGCCGAAATGAGTACTGTTTGCATAGAGATTTTATGAAGTGTTTTTAGAGGAAAGATATGTTTTAATTATTTTTTCGTAATTATATCAAGAAGGTTTCTGTGCTGTTTTTGTTTAAGGGTAAAAGAGCCTTCACATCCGTTTTGTTTTATTCGAAAAAAAAAAATTCAAAAATAGATCTTCCTTTTTTACATTATGACCAAAACCTCTCAAAATACATGTAAGACAGATCTTTTTCAATGAACGACACTACAGAGTACATAAGAATGAGGTTTCAAACGTAATATACAGACTTTTAGCAACTTTTCTTGATAAAAATAATTAAAGTAATATACGCTATAACGCGCGCCATTTTAAAATACGGCTGGAAATTTATATATTTTGTTTACCAATAAAATTTACGAAAATGCTGTAAATTACACCATTTAAATAAAATTCGTTATAAAGTTATCAAATTATAATTATTTATTATCCTGCAAGGAGAATAATGTCTATTTTTAAGTAAATCCACCACGTGACGCCGTCGCTACTTTTAGATTGATAAACAAACACGGCGTCAAGAAAACGAGGTAAGCCCTTTGAGATACAACTCACTTTTGACATGGATGGCGTGTTACTATTAATATAACTTATCTTTAAATGTAATCAGTATCAACCATCTATACTCTGTTATGACGCATATTAACCTTTTATTAATAATCGTTGTCAAAATGCAACGTGCCTCGTTGTCTATAATTTCCCGTGGACATACGTGTCTATATTTAGACCTACTGTTTACGCACTTCCTTTATCAATATTCATGAAAAGACTGAATTCTTGATTGCAGATATTGCTTTATTGTTCTGTTATTACAACGAGTTTTATAGTTAAATTTTGTGGAAATATTATTTTTTCATTACACTTTATGTGTTTCAAATCATTTAATCATTTTGTTTCACATACAAATCGGCATCCATACGGCGTATATTACTTTAAGCTTAAACATAAATTTTCAACAGTCTAAAGTCACAGCCAAGAAACCAAGTCAATTGAAAAAAAAATGAAAAGAACGTTGATCCTAGAGACCATAGACTTCTATATCCAGGGAATTTTGGAAATGCCTGTATTCCAAAAATAGTTTAATGACAGCTTTTCAAATAAACGATTTAATACTAGTACTTTTTTGTGATAGATTGTATTACCTCTGTTTTTATATGTATTTGAATAATCGAGAAACTGCCAAAGGGAGAAAGCAAATTGATTTATACAATAAATGTTTTAATTATATCATATATGTTAATTATCATACCTTGTATACCTAAAGTACGAAGGAAGTCTGAGGTGCGTATGTATTGAAGGCGGTTCACCCTGGTGCATTCTTTTTAAAAAAAGATTAATTCATAAACTCGAATGTTCGATGCTCTTGTTGTGGATACTTTGTTATGACATTTTCAGGTATTTATTGTTTTATGGTGATGGTTATTTTTATATAGGAAAAAATTATACATGTATTATGTTTGCGGCAAAATGTATCCTTTTTTACAAGGTTCTATGTTCCAATGAAACTGAGATAAACATTGTATCTTTTTCAGACTGGAGATTTTTTTACTTTAAGGATTGATGGTCAATCTTATATTAATCATATCGAAGGTGGATTGATATTTATTTTGGTAATTTAATGAATGTACCCAAGTCAAAGTATTCTTAAAGAACCATTGTATTATTTTCAGATTTATGTAACTGAACGCTGTTTGTCCCTTTTTTTCTATACGACAACCTAGATACGGACTCGTAAAAAGAAACAATCAAAGAACAATAAAAGCAATCGTGTACTAGGTAGGGACAAATTGGATATTTAAATTAGATTTCTTCCAAACATACATTTGCGTGTGCGATGATTATTTTCAGTCATCTTTCCTTGAATGTTTATGAAGCTCATAGTATACACATATAACCCTCGTTCTTCCTAGGAACTTCCATTAAAATCCAGTTTAAACAAAATAGAACAAATGATGAGCAAGCAGAATTATACCATATTTGAAGCAGCTGGAAACCACCAAAAGAAGATGAAGGACTTTTCATTGGATGGAAATTTAAAAGATATGCAAAAATACGATTTTAAGGTGCCTAACAAGTGTCTGAAGAGTCTTGAACACAAGAATATTGGAATAAAATCATTTATGAATCGTAAACATCTGTTCGACTGAAGAAAAATGCCAATGAATTATTCAACAAAGCTTGTAACTGTGGACTTCAAGTTCTTCACGGCGCAGATCCTATTACTATACGGACGCAGACACGACTGTTTGATTTACTAAAAGAGAAACCTTGATGTTTAACTATCCTGAAGTCCAAGGATCATTTGTGGTTATAAAGCGATCTCCATTCACTCTTGCAGCAGTGATGTACCCTTGGGTTTCTTGTGCACTTCAATATGGTTGCATGGATTTTCCAAACTCTGAACAATTCCTGGAGTGTAAAGATGGGTCGATATTATCGTCATGTCACAGATTTGATCAAGCAGTACTTGGAATTATTCTAACAAGATTTTTTAATTTAAAAAGAAACTTTGTTACATTTCGAGACGGAGAATATGGTTCCATGTGTCGTGGATGTATAGAGAGGTTTAATGATAACATATAATCGTTTTATTGCCAATTCAAATTTAAAGAAAATATTATAGTTTGATACAGAATTTGAGTAACAAAGAAATATAAGTCCTCTATCATATCAATGAAATCGTCCGTCTTTTCTTACCATTCGTTTTTCCTTCCGTCTGCCTGTCAGTCTGTTCCACTTGGTTTTACGCACTTTTTAGTCCCCTACCACTGAGACAGGAGGGGACTACAGGTTCCCCATGCGTCTCTCCGTTTGTCGGTCTATCCCTTTGTCTGTCAGTCTGTCCCACTTGGTTTTATTTCAACATTTTTTTATGCTTGAGACATTGAACCCTTTACAGCCTGTCCCACTTGGTGTTCTGCACTTATTTTTTTTTTAATGCTTGAGATATTGAACCAATTTTTTGGCGTGTGGATGTATCTTGATGTGCATGTGCATGTATCTTGATGTGTTAGAGATATAATTTAAAGTTTGTTCCACTTCAATGATTCTGATGGAAATATTTAACCCTTTTTCGCATATTTTCCTAAGCAATAGCGAATTTGAGCTTCTTTATGGTATGTTTATGTATCTTGATGAGTTACGGATTATTTTTTGAATTTTTTAGGGAAATAAGGCCTTTTTCATTATTACTGGGAATCAGATTACACTTACCGGTAGGGGACTAGTATTGCTAATTAAGGAATAACTGTCTTATTTTTTTGATTTCATGATGTAATCGGTCGATTGGCTTGCGTGATAATTTGCATAAACTCCGAAGGCGTTTATGCATAAAATTATCACGCAAGCCAATCAATTGATCACCATCATGAAATTGAAAAATCTTACAGTTATTCCTTATATTTACATGTTTTTGATTCCGCCAATCCATGTGCTGCAAGTCCTGCTTCTGTCTAGCTATTTGTACCGCCCTGTTCGTGATTTTTTTTTAACCGCACCTATTGATGAACCAGGGGGAAATAAAGTACATTTGCAATTTGTAATTTTATCGTGGACAAAGACATTGGAAATGTATATAAATATTGGAATATCAAGCTTATTTTGGGAATAAGGGTATAGCTTAATAAGTTTTAGATCAAGTTTTATTCTCTATTGATATTCATTTTTCGACAGCATATTTGCATTTTTTTTAGAACCAGATTTCACTGTTCGGTAAGGGGTAAAAATTGCTACATGTATGATAAAAAAGAAATACAATACTCTCAAAATGCTTATTTCATATTTGTCCTTTCATATTTTTTTTCTTTTTTTTTTGAATTCGAAAAAAGTAAAATATCATAATAACATAAACTTGCTGAAGCTTTCACATAATCATTAAATCATTTTCATAATAAATCCCATTTCATTTTTGTCCACTAGATTCCACTTGAGAGTCTTCCTGAAACATTATGAACAGATAAATTTTTTATCGAAAAATCTTTAAAATAACAACCATAACTATATTCATGTCAGTAAAATGAAAAAGTTTCATCCCATTTTCATTCAAATAATGGAATTTTTAGTGACTGAAAAATTGAAAAAAGTAATATAAATGGTTTCAAAAAGGTTGAATTTTGAAGATCATACACTGTATATGTACAAGCTTAAAAACTTAATATTTAAGAATTGTATGTCACATCATTTACAAGCAAATTTTGTTTAAAAATATATATATCAATCCAGGATCTATTTTTTAGGTTTGCATTATCTGTCCTTAAATATTAAAATTTTAGTATAAAAGATAGGAATTCATATATGATACAGAATCAAGTACACATATAAATGTATTTACTGTACACAAACACGCCAAGAAAGATAAATTCCGGAACAAAATAACTTTTTTTGCAAAACCTGGATCTTTGAAATTCTGGCCCTTTTACAATGTATTTATGCTTTGATACTTTAGATACTGTATATCACGAAATGTTTGCAACACCTTACTGTCGCTAGATAGTCATTGACTCTTTATTAGCCAGGCATAATTTTCACGAATTGTTCTTCTTTATAATCGTAAGGAATACTATTATACACGAGAACGAAATTTCCATAGGTCTTGTGTAATTACGCGAAAATACAGTTCTCTTGAATAAAAAGTGATTTACCGTAGATCGTTGCAATAATTTTAGAATTTAAAAAAAAACCTTTGAAAATACAAGTAAACTTAACAGAAAATATTTGCACAAGTAATGTTGACACAGGGTAAGAGGTATGCTTTGGGTACTAGTCCTATAGAAAAGGTTGACCTTATGACATTTTATTATGTATTTGTCGCCTACCTTAGCATAAGGTGACGACAAACACCAAGGTTTACACAATGAGTAAACGCAGGTACATGCAAGAATAGGTACAGGTACAACACGTGATGAAAGGTTTGACTGGTCAGACTCGACTGAAGTAGGAAGTTTGCCGGCACGGGTGGATGGCTATGAGGTCAGGGTGCAAGGTCATACCGAATACATTTACAAATGTAATTTCACTACATTCCTTCCCGTTTTATTCAATAAAGCTAGAGGCAAATACTGTTACATGTATTTACTTAGAGGAAGGCAAACCAGAAATATAAATACAAATACAAATTTTTTTTTAGCACAAACACAATTTCAATAAGTGACAAAGGCACATCATCAATTGTTCATCATATTTAAAAAATAATCTGGTATAAAATGTGAGGCTATACATAATCGGATATACATTGTAGCTTAATTGTACATCAATTGTAAAATAATTATGATATGCAGTATTATCTAAATGTAATACATTTTTTTAATAAACGAGTTTGTTATTTTCAGTACTTCTGGGCAATGGCTATTAAAGCAACGTTTAACTTTTTTGTGTATTACACATATTTGATATTTTTTCATGAAAAAAAAATCATCAAATTCCTTTCAAAAGTTAACCTATGATTCTTGTATTTATGGCAGATGAACAGAAAATGAAATTCATCTTCAACCTCCCCTGTGTTACATATTTTACTAATTCTTTTATTTGTGGGTATAGAAGAATTTCTTCCTTTTTCTATTGCAAGGTTATGAGCACTAAGTCTTAATCTGCTAATAATTGATCTGCATGTTTTCTTATTTCATATATCAGTGCATCCGCATCGTTTGAAATTATTAAAAGCAAGTTGATAAAATTTAAGTTTAAATGAATTATGATTCTTTGCATATTCCTCTTGTACGCATTGATCTGATATTCCTTGTTTTATGCTTCTCAGAAGTGGTTCTATTGAATTGTCTTTGTAGTAATGAATGAAAATCTTAACTTCTTGAGAAGTGAAAAAATATTTTACCGTTGTTTTATAAATTTTATATGCTAAAGTATTCTTGGAAGTAATAAGATGGTTCCAAAATTTTATGCTTGAAAAAAGTATTCTTGTCCACGGGGGTTGTCTACCTATCTGCTCATCAAAGAGCATTAGTAGTTTTACAATACACTCCTAAAATTTCTTTAATAAACTTCATGTGACATTTTTCAATTGTAGAATTTTCATCAATGTTATTATAAATATCCCAGATCTCACTGCAATAAAGAAGTACTGGTGTTATAATTGAGTCAAAAAGGTTTTTCCAAAAGTTTACGTGGAGTATCCAAATCAATGGTTTTCTTATCTTAAAATATGCTTTTCTGGTCTTTTCCATAAGTACTAACATAGCTAAGTTAAGATTTTCATTGCATTTCAAAGTTAATCCAAGATAACAAAATTTTGAAACTATTTGAAGGACATTTCCATTATATGTAAACTCATTATAATGCAAAATTTGCCATTTGAGTTAAAAATAAGAATTTTAGACTTCTCCATATTAACCTGTAGTTTCCAGTTAGAGGAAAATGTTTTAAGGATGTTCAAACAATTTTGTAATCCAGTTTTAATTTCAGATAATAAAACAATATCATCAGCATATAATAAACAATTTTCACCAATTTTATCAGGATCATAATTGCCTGTTTCAAGTTCACAACAATACCATTAATAAAGATGTTAAAAAGAGATCGGCTTGAAATATCGTCTTGCTTAACACCACATTCAGATGTGAATGTTTTACTGAGACCACTAAAAAACTTTATCTTGGTTTTTGTAATTTCATACATTGAAAATATAATATTGAACATTTTGGTGTGTATATAGGATTTCAGAAGTTTAAAATAAAGTCCAACCCTCCATATAGTGTCAAAGGCTTTACGGAGATCAATGAAAGCCGCATAAACCCTTTGCTTCTGTTTTTGTAATAATCGGTTATAGGCTTAATTGTAAAAATATGATCTGATGTTCTGCTTTTCTCTTCAAAACCAATTTGATTTTCACTAATTAGTGATGTACATGTATCCTTAATAAAATCAAGCAACCTGCAATGAATAATCCTGTTGAAATTTTTTTTCCCAAGTTTGATGTAATAGATATACCTCTATAATTACAAGGATTAAGTTTGTTTCCAGATTTATGTAATAGTACCAGAATACTTTTATTCTGTTAAGTAGGAAATTGTCCTGAGTTTAAAGTAAAGTTGAACAGTTTTGTAGTGACTTCAGTAATACACTACCTCAATTTTTCCATGGATGTACTTTTACCTTGCTTTAGATTTTTTATGGCATTCATTATTTCGTGAGTTGTAATAGGAAGGCTAACATAGCTCTCTAGTTTCTGTTTTAAAACGTTAAACTCTTTCGTAATTAATTTGTTAAAATCATCCTGATTGCTATTTGCAGTATTCAGTGTTTTGAAATACTGGTAAAATATTTCACAGGGAAGATCAGGAGAGTTGTTATGCATATACACTTCAACAGATTCTATAGTCCAAATAAATGTTCACTAAAAGGAACCCCTGTGTCTGCAGATCACTCATTAGTAAACATCCCCCTTGGTGATGTGCAGATAGGCATTGTATTAATAATAATATCACGATGAGGCCAAATACAAAGTTGCCCCAACTTAAATTTCATATGTGAAATCTAAGTTTTGAATACAATTCCCGATGACTGTAGTGATAGTTTAAATCTCACTGATAGATCTTTTAGACTAAAATTATGCCTCAATCTACATAAAGTTTAAAACAGTCCATCTTGCATTGACAATTTCCTGATGTCTTTTTGACCCTTTTCATAATTTATCTAGGATCCATCAGGTACCAAAAATGCCAAAAGACCTGCAAATCTAATGTAGGCGATCAAGTAGAATATTTGAATACATTTTTAACTCTCCCTGTCTTCTTTAAGTACTTGTACATTATCAACTCCAAATGTTGGCTTCTGGTTTTTAGATTTCTGTTGATCTTTTAGGACTTTTATTTCCGTTTCCAGTTTGCAGATGGTGTCTTTATACTGCTTCTCTTTTTCTTTCAACACACGAAGTTCAGTGGCTATTGCAAACAAATCAATCCCAGAAACCCATAGAAAAGAAATTAATAATTTTGTACTTCAAATTGCTTATGCTGTGAAATATTTTTCAGACAAAAAATATTAAGGAGGTTGAGACAACAAAATTAGATGGCTGTGGTAATACAGATGTGTTCCAGCAAGCCCATGTTCCTTTGCCAATCCAGTTTATCTATTTAAATGATATGAAGATTACAAAGAATGTAAACCTATTGAAATTGAAATCAACATTCGTGAACAAAGCGAGTCTGAACTATGGTATAATGAACGAAAAAAAGAAAAAAGGTTCTAACTTTGGCGAAATCTTACAAAGAACATCAACACCAATTGACAAATTTAAAAAGAAAACAACTTATTCAGTTTAAAAAATATTTCAACCCAATATTTAGATTATAGTAAAATCATGAAAAAGGTGCCAAGTCTAGATACTTTAAAGAAAAGACATCTTCATGCATGTGCATTTGTTATAAGCAAGAGTTTGGTATTTGGGGGGGGGGGGGG
>PRKT01000749.1:84351-117005 GCA_003671525.1 Saccostrea glomerata
GTCCAGATGGTAAGGTTTGTGACAATGGTCATTGTGGCCTCTTAGAAATTAAGTGCCCTTACTCTGCTAGGAGCATTACAATTACAGAAGTATGTGGCAATGTACGAGATTTTTGTTTGGTCAAGAACAATGACATAATAACACTGAAAAACACCCATGCATACTTTGCACAAGTTCAGGGTCAAGTCCTGATCACAGGTTGTCAATTTTGTGATTTTGTTGTTTTAACACAAAAGGATATCTTTGTAGAAAGAATACAGCCTGACTTGCCATTCATGTTTATTATATGCTTGAAAAATTGGGTGTTTTCTTCAAAACTTATGCAAAACCATTTCTTGTAAATCAAAACGTACAAGACTGAATTAAATTGAAAAACCATTTGCTTACAAGGTTGGGGGTGTCATGTTGATGTGCAGTAAGGTTTCGGAATTTTGATTTTGCCCCAGGGGATCAAATGGGGGTCGAAAAATGACGTTCTTGATGCTAAAAGCCCCGTCTTCCCTGAATTCCTTCTACATTTTACTCAGCAGCCTAATCATCTTTAGGGAGATGGTTGGTGGTGTCATGTAGATGTGCAGTAAGGTTTTGGAATTTTGATTTTATCCCGGGGGATCAAATGGGGGGTCGAAAAATGACGTTTTTTATACGAAAAGCCCCTTCTTCCCTGAACTCCTTCTACATTTTACTCAGCAGCCTAATCATCTTTTGAGAGATGGTTGGTTGTGTCATGTAGATGTGCAGTAAGGTTTCGGAATTTTGATTTTGCCCCAGGGGATCAAATGGGGGTTGAAAAATGACGTTTTTTATGCTAAAAGCCCCGTCTTCCCTGAACCCCTTCTTTATTTTACTCAGCAGCCTTAAATCATCTATTGGGAGATGGATGGTGGTGTCATGTAGATGTGCAGTAAGGTTTCGGAATTTTGATTTTGCCCCGGGTATCAAATGGGGGTAGAAAAATGACGTTTTTTTATGTAAAAAGCCCCGTCTTCCCTGAACTCCTCTTACATTTAACTAAGTAGCCTAATCATCTTTTAAGAGATGTTTGGTGGTGGTCATAGGTCCTGTCAACTTCATGAAATATAATGAAATTATATCAGAAAATTACGAAAGCCCAGAAGGCTCATTCGAGATTCGAGTTTCCAAATACGAGATTCGAAATTCGAGATTCAAAATTCGAAATTCGAGATTCAAAATTCGAGTTTCGAGATTCAAGATCCAAACGAACCAATCAAAAGCGGGTTCAACATTTGATTACTTCCCTTTATTATGTTTTACTATCAAGAAATAGTTCAATATAATTATATCAAATGGGTCATTTCATTAAATTACAATACAAGAAAAAGTGTTATATATATTAGAAGGAAATTTAAATAATTAATGGAATTTTGATCAGCAAAAAATATTTTTATTCATATCATAGATTCTTAAATATTAAATAGATTTCACATATCAGGAGTATATATATAGTTGAATTGTCTACTAAACTTAAATTTTGTGCATTTCCTCTGTAAGGAAAACCACAGGTACCTATGGACGGTACCACCTCTCCCCCCTCTCCCCCTCCCGTCTTGATATTCAACCCTAGGGCTTATTGGACACTTTTTTCACAAGTTATGTTTATCAAACTTATTCATCATGTGTACAATAACAAAAAATTGTAAAATCCCCAGAATAGTCGCTCAACACCCCCCCCCCCCCCCCCAAATACCCACTTTACATTATAAGAGAAGGATATGTCACTCCAGTCTGTTTACGTTGTACCCCCACTGGTATTAATTAAATGCATTTATTTTGTTTTAACTTTAAATGTCGATTCACACTGTCTCTACATATACAAGGTATTTCTGTCTTCGTCCATGCTATCGGACTGACTCTGCATCATGTCATAATCCCACATTTTCTCCGTAAACAGCATTCTTTCTTGTAAAGTGGGGTAATAAATAGTGTTTTTTTTTTGTTTTGTTTTGTTTTTGTTTTTTTTGTTTTTTTGGTTGAGGGATTATTCTGGGGGTTTTACGCCAGCGATTTTTTCGTATTGTAAGGCTACACATAACAGAGAATTAAGCCCTGGGGTTCAATATCAAGGGGGGGGGAGGGGTCTTGTCCACACGTTCCTGTGTTTTTCTAAAAATTAAGATAAGAAACATATATTGACGCAAGCGTCAAAAATCGGCCGCAAACCAATTAATGTTCCTTTTATGAAGCAACTAAAGACTATGGTGATCTGTTTTTAAAATATCTTACATCTATCTTTTAATATATATCCTCGTGATATTAAAAGCTTGTGCTCGACATTGCATGATTTTCTTAATTATATAATGCATGTTCAGTATTAACCCCTGGTACTCTGCGTCAACAACTTTTGAACCGTGCGCCTGTATAGCATTTACATTAAAAGTTTAAAACTAAAATTTAATGTAATCTACAACTAGATATGCAGTGTAGTTTACTTTAATAAAAATGCAACAAATATGTTGGTATCCTAAAATTGCTCTCTCTTAGAGGAAAGAAATAAACTCCCTCTAGATCCGCCACTATTTTTCTTCTCTTTGAGTTGGAGCGGGAAAATTCTTGGCACATTGTAAAACGTGCATTATCCTCGTCTGCTAAGGGCCAAATCTTGTAATATTCTGTATCCTGCTAAGTCTTTTAGTGAATTAACATTTAACCATATTTTTCAAAATGTTTCTATATGTACATATGTACACGTCATTTTAAAATAAATACGTACAACAAATCCCGTTTGAATCTAATAGAGAAAGTATAATTGTGAAATATACATAACGCGGTCTTTGCTTTAGACTACGCCCAACACACACCTCATCTAAATCAGTATTGGATGAAATATTTACCTCATTCTTCTTAAGAATTTTTAATTTTATGTTTATTGTGCGTTCTTCTTTAACCTTTAGACCGTCTTTTTAATAGATTATTATATTAGTGTTAAATTATTTTTATTTAAATTGTTTGAACTCCGCAGAAACGCACAGCGACTTCAAACTTTCATATCACATAACCGACCACCTCCTGGCCGGCCGGTAATTAGTCGTCAAATTAGTCGTAGTACAAAAATATAATTATATACTCCTGATATATGTAATCTATTTAATATTTAAGAATCTATAATATAAATTGAAATACTTTTTGCGGATCAAAAATCCATTAATTATTTAAATTTCCTTCCAATATATATAACACTTTTTCTTGCATTGTAATTTAATGAAATGACCCATTTGATATAATTATATAGAATTATTTCTTGATAGTGAAAACATAATAAAGGGAAATAATCAAATGTTGAACCCGCTTTTGATTGGTTCGTTTGGATCTTGAATCTCGAAACTCGAATTTTGAATCTCGAATTTCGAATTTTGAATCTCGAATTTCGAATCTCGTATTTGGAAACTCGAATCTCGAATGAGCCTTCTGGGCTTTCGTAGAAAATGAAACATTTCAATACACACCACACTGCACATGTGCTATCCCATTCGGCAAACCTTGGCTGATTCCGTCGCCTAAATCAGATGAAGTACGAATTGGCCGAGGTACGTGTGACGATTTTTGCTTAATCTTAAAATTTAATAATGGGCGACGCAACCTAATGTGATACATGTAAACATGTAGAGTACAATGACAAATTCTAAATTAATTTATATCAAACGATGTTTAAACATAACTTTTCTATCAAGCCTATTTCAAAAAAAAAACAACAACAACAAAACCTGCACGTCCTTCTGGTGTGGTTGTGGTTGAGATGTCGACTGGGGGGGGGGGCATGGGGGGCATTAGTAAATTTTAAAAGTTCCAATTATGAGCAAAACATTTATCAAAATAGATATTTACACCATTAATTTAAATCTGTGTTTTTCAGACTGGTAATGAATGAAACATATAAAATAGATATAAGAGGCTCTGAGTCATAGGTCACATTGTCACAGGGTCTGAGAATTTTATACTCAATTTAATAGATACATGTACTGTGTAAATTATAGAATTATTCTGACTTTTTCCTTGGAAAGCCCAATATATAGGAGTGTATATTTATAGGCAAACACCGTGGTGCGAGTATTTCTGTCTCATGACAGCATCTAGTTACATTTTGTGCTTCTTGGCTCTATATAGAGAGAGCGTTTTAGCAATTCTTAAGTTAGGTAAGAGACAGTTAACTTTACTTTATATACTTTTAACTTATTTAATAGATAAAACTCATTCTTCGTTACATGTACATATATCAAATTTACATCTATTGTTATTGATGGTTTTTTTTACTGATTAAAGATTCCTGATTAATGAACGTTGAGATCTTAATAAAAATGGAGTTTTGTCTGTTTCAGCATACTTATGCAATGAAAAAACCAAAATGCTTTAAATTTAAAACTTAGTTAATGCAATTTAAAAATAATATAATATTTCTTTTCAAACTGCGTTTTTATCGATCCCATTATAACGCGTTTTGACCAAAAATATGCATGGTCAATATTCATGCAAATATAAGGTTTTATAATTGTTTAAACCTAGTCCAGGAAGGTACTCTCATTGAAAATTTCCCTGCACAACACGATTTTTGAAAATAGTTATTTGAGAGATATTAAGAAGTATGAAAATATGTTTCATTCTCATACAATGATGTGGTTCTTTTTTTAATTTATGTGCTTAGTATAAAGAGGTAAATAAATATCATTCCCTACAATAAATTAAGATCCAGGCCTTCTCACATCATTGACAGCCGATTTTTCAATAAAAATGGAACTCATAAATCTAATTAACTTGTCATTGGTCATTTGAAAAATTATTTTGAAAAAAAAACATTCTAATTGTTCACACAGGTACTCTGAAGTAGACATCAAGAAGACGCTTGAGTTTCTGATTGACAATATCTATGTTGCTTTTGGAGACCAGGTCTTCAAACAATCTATTGGAATCCCAATGGGTACCAATTGCGCTCCGTTATTAGGTTATTAGAAGACCTAATTTTGTATTCATGTGAAGCAGAAAGTGTTCAAAATCTTTAATATAAAGAGAAGAAAAGACCTGTTAAAGCATTAAGGCATTTAATTCGACATTTAGATATATCAACGTTGTATTGTCAATTAGCAACTGTAAGTTCCTTTTGTCGATGCGATATATCTGGTCATGCTTGAGATAAAAGATACCTCAGCGTCTGCAAAATCTGTTTCATATTTGAATATTTTACTTGAAAAAGACGTTAGTGGTAATCTAACAACCAAGCTCTGTGATAATCGTGATGACTTTAACTTTTCTATCGTTAACATCCCTTGAATTTCAATTAGTGAACTCTTCAGAATTAGAGGCGCGTTTGGTCGTCTGATTGGGTCAGCATGGCATTGCAGATAATACAAAACATACCGGTATCTATCCAATTTTAAATGTTAAGTACATTTGTCGTTCTAACTAAAGAATAGAAGAACTAAAAGACATATGAAAAAGAGCGAAAACCCTTAATTTATCGTCCATTAATAAAAATACGAGGTATGTTTATTGACTTTAAATGTACGATTACGATAAATAGATACATACGATCAACAATACATGTAAATTGATATCCTTGTCATCTCTATTCTTGATTTAAATAAAGTCCACAACAATAAAATATTTCATATGCATTTTGTTAGGATTTGTTCATCGACATTCAACGTGTTGTTTACATGTTTATGCTACGTTTGACCCAGCAAGATTTGTACATTTTCCGACTTTTTCACAAAAGAGCGCACTAAGAACTATAACTCTTTAATAGTTGAAATAGGACATATTTCTGTAGTAATATACCTTCATCACCTGCATACGGAGTTTATGTATCTCAGTTGATTCGATACGCATGAACAATTTTAAAACGAGGTAAATTATTGACAGACAAGTTGATGAAACAAGAATATCATTTCGTAAGTTCTATGGACGATACAATGACCTTGTCAGCAAATACAATTCATCATTGAGTCAAATGCTGACTGTCCTGATCATGTGAAGGAGCACACGGCGGTTGTGACCGGTCGGCAGGGGATGCTCACTCCTCCATGGCACTTGTTCCCACATCTAAATATTTTGGAGGTCCGTGTTTTCTCTGCTTCTATTTGTATTGTTTTACGGACTTTTGACCTTGAATACTGTTCGTTATATCCATATATTATACTTTCATGTGCGTAAGTTGAATTTGATCGGTCGAGAAACATTTGTTAAAAACACTATTACTCGCTGAATAATGAAGCAACGGCCTCCAGCGAAGCATCATTCAACATTGCTTGACGACGGGTGATATTCCAAAAAAAAAAAATAGCGACTGCGATGCGCAGAATTTATGCGTTCACGGTTCACTGTTATATGTATTTGTATAAAATATTCAGTATAATGTAGTAAATATCGCATGAAGTTGATAATGAGTGTAACATTGAATATTTTCACCCCAAGAAAACCATTTTCAACCGAGGCAGGGTGAAAATTTTCAATGTTACATTTAACTACATGCAATATCTATATAATGTTTCATGCACTTTATTTTATCTATTGGTATTGTATTTAATTTTGTTTAACTACATCTACTTCAGCCAATGTATAATCAGCTGGAATTTCTTGCTTGTAACAGCGAAATGGCTCCTAAACCTCTCTTCTTAAATATGATATTGTGCGTCGTTTCCTTTTTCAAGAAAGCTTATCCCTATTTCAATTAAACTCTGAATTATTGAGAGAAACTATTATCAATGTCATACTAGTTATGCAAATACAATTTAAAAAACAAAAAAGAAAAATAAAGAAATGGATTGATTTAGTAATCATGAAGGACATTCTACCTGTCTCCTCCTTGTTCTTCTATGGATGGTGATTGTCCGTTTTTCGAAAGGAATATATTTCTTAGCAATTTTTTTTTTTTCAAATACAAAATACAGTATATGTCTTCAAAGACTCTTGAATTATACTTAGCTGCACAGAATGAAAATTGTTGTATGAAAAAAAATCAATTTTAAGCTTTAGAATTAGACTTTTTCATTTTAAGTTTAATTTTCAGAGTTATCTTTCCTGGCTGAGGAGCTGATAGATGTATGAATAATATGTAGAGAACAAGCGTAGTCATTTCAATAATCAAAGTAGCTTTTTACAGATATATTTGACTTTTCCTGCTTTTGATCAGCTCAACATTATTATTACTGTGCTTATAAACAGAAAGATCTGTAAAATATCGCAGCTTAAACATTGCAAAAATAATATCTATGCAATCTTTATTGAGCAGTTCATTTAATTTCGACATATAAATGAAAAATCAATGAAAGGGAAATAAATACGCAAGGAAAACTTTTCATCTCTATGTCTCTCGCGCGAGCTGTGAAGAGTAAGAAAAAATATTTTGACAATTAAACTAAAAGAAAGAGGAATTCGCTTGTAATATTTAGCATAATTATATCATTAGCTACATAAACTAAAATAATATTGTACTCCACTGTATAATATTCGAAAATGTTGGTTATAAAACATCATAGATATTTTGTTCCACATTCTGAAAACTAAAGACATCTTAACTTATTTAAGATTTAGCTGAATTTGAGCTCCCAAACTTTATGCATTACTTTATTGACCTTAGGTTCTTTGTTATAATGAATATGCGTTTCGTGAGCTTGTTTTGGGGAGTGATAAGTTATGCTTTTTATGGATAAAATTATCTTTTAGTCAAACATAGATCGGAATATAAGATTTATAACATTAACGACAGTTAAAGTTATTGAGTTTTTTGGATTCTTAATACTAAGAATATTGCAGTGAACAGTATTGGTTAATATTGAAATGAGATTTTCAGTGGTCTCTCCATTTCGGTAGCAATGAACAAGTTTTAAATTTCCCGCAGTAAATCTCTCGTCATGCATAGCAATTATTATAAGTGCTCTGTAATACAGGATGGAAAAAGGGACATAAAGTTCATAGAATATACGAGTTTCACGGATTGTAAAATGTATAAGCTAACTGTAATTGTGTTTTATGTTCTTTCTCACATCTCAAATGGACAAAATTTACCAGGATTAGGATGTTACAATGCACAAGGAAATGCTCAAAGATGTATGCCAGTTTTTGTGAACGCTGCCTTTGGAAAAACTGTAAATGCCACCAATACTTGTGGTCTGACAAGACCCACGGAGTACTGTTCACATACGAGGGTGACGGGGGTCAGGAAGCAGTGCCAAATTTGTGACTCCATGAGAACGTGGTATAACCATCCCCCCGAATTGATGACGGATTTCAATAACAACTATAACTGGACTTGGTGGCAATCAGACACAATGCTAGAGGGAATACAATATCCAGCAGTAGTAAACTTAACCCTTCATTTAAGTAAGTAAAAAAAAATCAACAATGTGTTATAATGTGATTTCCATGATGAGAAATAAATGTTCTGCACAAGGGTTTTGGCAAAATATGCATTGAATAATTGGGTCTTGAGTGAAAGTAAAATCTCAATTAGTGTGTCATTTCTAACACAAGTCAATTGTATTCTTATAATCTGTTGCAAAAATAGAGATCTTCTGCAAAACACGTATGATAATCTATTAAAACAAGTTTCTGCATTGCGCATTATCTTTTGAAAGATTAGTTTCAAACTACATTTAGACATTTAAGCCTTGAGTTCATATTTTGGGATGTCATTGGTCCTTTAACACACCAGTTGCCCGTTTTACAAAAGAACTTACGACTATGACCAAAAACTTCAGATTGTTGTAACATTTTACAAGAATAATGTTTCTCTTTGAAATTGTTTGTGAAAAAATGCCATACCACATTCCTTTTTAAAAAGTTAAAATAATTTTTGATATTAATAATGTTTATTTAAAAGTTATACAATGAATTAAATTTGGTCTTAAGTCGTAAGTCCTTTTGAAAAACGGGTCGTGCCGACAAATTGAATACCGTGTGTTAGCCTCCATACATCCCGTAGATACACCTGTTCATTCTGTGGTGAAGAGGGTTATTCCGCACGAATCTGCAGGCATGGGAGAAAAGTTACTTCCTGGAAATTCAACGAAGCTGGTCATAAACTTGAATTTTGTGAATATTAGGGAATCGGCGATGAATGCACAGCCGTTATTACAAATAACAATTTTGCTAGTTGTAAAACCCTTTATGAAGAACTTATAAACTTATGTAAGAATGTAACAAGGTAAAATATAAATGTTCAAAGTCTTTCATAAACATTAATTTAAACAACCCACATATCCCTAAAAATAATGTTAATTCATTTTCAAAAAAAGGAAACTCAGAAAATTATACAAACAATGATACAACATTTAAAAAACTCAAAGTCACTGATAAAAAGGATACAAATCACCTTCCCGAAAAATCTAGAAATTCACAATCACCTTTTAGTCTAAATGCATGTAAAATGGGCCTGAATTTTGGGAATTTAAAAGTTAGTCACATTTTGTCGAAATTTGATCTAATCCAATTACTTTTAAATAGTGAACAACCGCTGGATGTGTTTGGGCTTTGTGAAACCTTTTTAAAATGAAAATACGGTTGATAATGAATTAAGTATAGATGGATATAAATTTGAAAGAAAGAATAGATTAGGTAAAGCAGGTGGAGGTCTTATAGTATATGTGTAAAAAGATCTAAATTATAAGCGTCGAGATGACTTTGAAAAAGATGAAATAGAAACAATATGGCTTGAAATTATAATTCTTAAATCTAAACTTTCTTTTGTTCTGCATACCGGCCTCCACTTGCTCGATGAGTTGGCTAGAGAGATAAATTGTGCCTCCCGCTATGATGAGAATTCAATTATTTTAATAGAAGATTGTAATATTGGCCTGCACCAAGATCCCCCTCGGTACTGGACCTCTGCTCTAGAGGAGTTAGATTTTACACAAGTAATTCAACAACCTACTAGAATTACAAACACATCAAGTACACTCATTGACCACGTTTACACCAATTTACCTGAAAACATGAGTGAAATTGAAGTGCCCTCCATGGCTTTGTCAGACCACTACCTAGTGTGTTTCACAAGAAAAACAAATACTAGGCCTAGTTAATTATTACGTAAAGGAAAGCACACTGAGATAACATACAGATGCTTTAAAAACTTCAATGAGATAACGTTGTACAAGTAAACAGGTCTAAGTTGTACGACCCTTGATTTTCCGGCAGATTCTAATTACGTTAATTTTGTATGAGGAGAGAATATTTATTTTTCTCAAAATGCTTACTTCAACTTTTTACCTTATTCCTGAATGATATATTGTGTAAATTTGAATGAAAAGCACACGATTTGCAGCCGTATTGCCGCTTTAACTAAGTACAGGACAAACAAGCAAAGATTAAAACTAAGCGAGTGAAAAACAATAATTGCCCTAAATGAATGATTGATTGATTGTATACTGTTTCACGTCCCTCTCCAGAATATTTAACAGATATGGACACGTCACCATTGCCGGTGAAGGGCTGCAAATTTAGGCCTATGCTCGGCACTTACGGCCTTTGAGCAGGGAGGGATCTTTATCGTGCCACACCTGCTGTGACACGGGGCCTCGGTTTGATTCAAAATATGTTATCTTCGGATAAAAGAAAATAAAAGAAAGATGGTGTTCTCAGAATTAGATGATTTTGAACACTAGTAAAACAAAATGCATGTTGATAGGCACACATCAGAGACGATCAAAACAGACAAAACAAAATCTAAATTTAAATTTCAGATCATTTTCTTGAGAGTGTCATGCACATGAAAAATTACTTGGAATTCATATTGATAATTCACTTAATTTTAAAACATATATCGATGCTGTTTGTAAATCCGTATCTGAAAAGATATCTGTATTACGAAGAATTAAGAAATATCTTCCATTAAATACAAAAACGTTGTTTAATAATGCTTATATACTGTCATCAATTAAATACTGTTTAACAATTTGGGAGCCTCCAGCCTCGAGAGGATACATAAGTTACAGAAACGGGCAGCGCGCTCTATCTTAGATGCTGCTTATGACGCCCTCTCAAACCCCTAAAATATTTCAAAAAATTGATTGGCTCTCAGTTCATAAGCAATTGACTGTAAACTAGTGCTAATTGTAACGGGGACCGTTACAGATGTTCCCCAAACGCTCCCCAACTCCCTTTTATAGTCATATTCCCTGTAAACGTATTTAAATAAGACAAACTTTATGCATTTGAGACTTTAACAACGTTTACCCAGAAGTTCATTCAAATTTTATCATTGCACACTTGCGCATGTTAATGCATGTGCGTAATGACCATATCATATTCTCTACACAATCTATATATTTTAATACGCTAAATATTAAAGTACTAAATCCAATAGTATAAAAAAAACCGCTCATTTAAGTGTATTTTTGATTTTAACCTTTTCACGTGCACACACGTGCATACATGAGCATGGTGACCATACCTTCTTGTAGAAGTACATTACATCTATCTATGTTCTAAATCCAACCCTGTTTGGTTGAAAACCAAGGGAGACAGGAACTATTCCCCTCGGGCAAGCCCTCGGAAATAGTTCTCTGTCGCGGGTTTGATGAAAGAACTATCCCATTTACACCCAGTGGATAAGTGTATATTATAGAGGGCCTCAAGGAAGAACAGTGCTCGCACTGATTGAGTCACCCTCTTTAAATAGATTATTATTATTATTATTACTATTATTATTATTATAATTATTATTAAAGGCACTGTGAGGTTGTTTTTTTTTTATCCGCTAAAAGTGTATAAAAACGTTTTTTTTTCCCATTGAGCCACTTTGACACTTTGAAACATTTTTATAAAATAAAATTCTTGACTTGAATATAAGTAATTTATAGTTATATTTCTTTTTTAAAAACTTCAATGAATTGATCTACTCTTATCAATAACGAAGAGAAGACATATAGACGGTCTCTCGGTCCAATACATTACTCGTATATATCCTAACAAAATATTTATACGTACATTGTATGATTGGTGTGTCTTTGATATACTTTCTATTTGATTATTATATATATTTCATTAAACGTAAAATATATGAACATTTTGAGATCAGCTTTCTAAGAAGAAAATGCAATTAAAATTGAGAGGCTCAGGGTTCACATCGTTGATCTAAATACAATAACAGATTTGAGACGAGTGAGTTATGTGGCTAATATGGAATCCGGATAGGGTCATGTAGTTCACTATTGCATCATTGAAATATCGATGTTTGGATTAATAGTGCGATTGTGTGATAATGATGAAGCGATATTGCAACATCGATGGTGTGTAACAACGCACTTTGAAAAATTATGCACTTTGGAAAAAATTTCAAAATGCGTTGAATTTCGGACCAAATCAACGCACTTTGAAAAAATAAAATTTATTTCCAAAGTGCGTCAATATCGACCATATTAACGCACTTTGAAAAAATGTGTCTGTTCGATATTCTTGTAAAACTTTGGTTTGATAAATGATTGAACTTGTTGGATATCTTGAATTTCAGTTTTCCATACTTTAAAAACCTTTTCTCTCTAAAATGTTTTAATGTCCTGAATTTTTTTCTAGTTCGCATGCATTTTATGTAATCTAAAATTTATTGAAAGTTTTCAACGTCATACCAGTTATGCAAATAAATTTATTTGGGTGTAGCATAGCCGTCGGTATCAGGAGGGGGATTTGGCACACAAATTATTTGCAAATGTATACATAATATAGGCATGGAGAATTCGTGCTTACTTCTTTCAGGGGACACGTTCAATTTGCAATCGACGGCTATGTATATGGAAATCAGATGGGCTGAGATCCTCTACTCGTCTTCTTGTTCTCAATGAGGTTAAAAATCAATACATGTAAATCAGAAAGTAATTCATAAGATATAATTATTACAAATTGATTCTTTCAATTACTACGATCTATGCTTAAGTCTATGATTTTTGTTTAATACATATTTTTTCAAAGTGCGTTAAATTTCCCATGGTAAAATATGTTCTTAAAATATGTCCCAAATTTAACGCACTTGCCACAATGGTGCGATGGTGTGACAATGCAATAACACTATCGCATCGTAGCTTAAATGTTATCACGCTAGTATCTTAGTGCGCAATCGACTCTTTAGTCGGTGTTCAATGTTGTGGTATTGAACTATATTTGTACATGGGCCTATAAAGGATTCCATAATATTATGAATAACTCAGATTGTTCATGGTAGACATTAAAATATATCTAAATATAAGTTTGGTGAATATTTTGCGAGCGGTTGGTCTAAACGGATATTATAGACAAGTTGGAGAAGAGGCAAACTGAAATACAGATATATTTATTGCCGTCTATTACATGTAATAACTCAGTGACCCTAATCCTCTTATGTAAACAAGCTTTTTAAATTTCTTCTGATCTGAATCAGGTCACTCTCACTTTACCTCTCTTCGCAATGGTAGTTTTATAAACTTAAAAGTAGGTCCTGCACTTGATTTTTAAGCACCTGCTTGACTTCGTCTGAAACAAGTTAGCATACCTTGCATTATGGTCATACATGAATTGTTGGATGCTAAAATATGTCTTAGGAATTGTTTAACAAGACCTGAAGGAAACTTCTCAGAAGTATGATTTAATTAACACCATATATAGTAAAACATATAAATGTATTTCTAGCAGCAGTCTAATTAAAATTTTTATCAAGAAATATTATAGTATAAGACTTAAGGTTTGATCTTTCGTGTTAAATTCATTTAGACGGAGAAAATGAGTTGTGTTGCCATTTATTTAACCACCATAACCTCTTTTTTCTTAATGGAGTTTAGAAAAATTGGAAAAATGTTTACTAGACCACACCTGATTTCAATGCATCGGATTGGGTGAATGCATGAAAGTTAGAGGACCTATTACAGATACTTTTCTATAATACTAGAAGACATTATTTACTCGTAAACAATTTAAAATCTATACAATTATATGTAAAACCAAAGCCGGAGAAGAAATAAAAGTTTTGAATATGAGTATATATAAGTAAATTTGGAACGAGTGAAAGCAACTTAGGACGTATGCATAGAAATTATATTTTATTAACGCAAGATAATTTGAATAAAGTAGAAAGACCATGATATTTAAAAAAATCAGTTTTAATGAATTATTTCTCAATGCTCCTTTTTAACCATCACTACCCTTCCTTACGACATCGGTAACTTTTTGGCCGTATTTTTAAGACTTTAATTTAATTGCAGGTTTCATTATATAGCATTGTTGCAACCACTATTGAAATAACGACCACTATTGAAATAATTATATCAATGCTCAGCACCTAATGAAAATGTCTCACATATCTTCAAACAGTTGACATCTAACTTGTAAGAAGTCTTAACATGCGTTTTTATCACCTTCAATTCTTATTCTTGTTATTTCTTTATGACCAATCACGTGTAAGGAAGCATTTTCATCTACGTACATCGTTGGGTGTCCAAAATGGTGTATGATTTCATGTATGTAGGTGTTTTCCCCAAAAAAGATATTTTTCCTTTTTGGTTTGCTTTTTTTACCCGTTTCCTTTTTATTTGTTGATTAAATTATTCAATTAATAACTACAATATATTATGTATAATGGGTTCAAGCAGTTTACGTGAAGCGGTCTATTAAAAACTAAAACTATTTCAACACAGGTAATACCAGTATAACATGGGTAGCTTTTGGCCAATAACCCCCCTCCCCCTCCCCCGCCCTTTATCGACATCACGCTTCACTTTGAGATGGTAAAATTGTGCATATCAGTATGATTAACTATGGATTAATATTAAATGGATAAAAAAATTAAGACATTTTCAAATTAGGAAACAAATTAAATGATTTATTTTCTTAATAGATAACTTTTCCGATAATAAGTTAAATGGTTATCAATAAACAGAATTATGAATAAATATATGTATTAAATTGTAATAATATTATTGATTACAATTTTTGCAGCAATTTTCCTTTTTTTTTATTTCACCTGGAAATCAGATTTTATTTCTTCACCATGAAATGCTTATATGAGAATTTAATGTCGTTTATGGTGCACTATGACATCAAACGACACAGGTCCTTAATCATAATGACAGATAAATTCTTTGGCGTTGACTTTATTTATATCAATCCTAAACTCAACCTCTTATATATCATAGATCAATAGATGTGAATAATGTAAATGAGAAAAGACTAGGAAGCAGTTACTTAATCTTATGACCCGCCTTTTACAACGATTGGAACAACTTTCTTCTTTTTGATTAAATTTTTAACATAACAGAGACTAAATTAAACAAATAAAATCATTTAGCTAACTGTTGTCATTGTCTTGTCTCAGAAAATGAAAATTGATCGAGAAAGAAAAATTTAAGACTTAGTCCAACTGCATACGATTGGACTAAAAATTCCAAGAAAAAGCTTACGTTTGCATTCATTAGCACTGGTTTCTGTGGCCCTAGCCCAAGGTTTATCGTTAAACATTGGCAGACATTTTTCACAGTTGATCCCGTCTGTGTTGTGTTGACACCTGCAAACCTCCCTCCTATGAAAGTTTGGGGCGGATCCCTGTCCCAGATAACATTCACTGGCATGACCATTACATTTACACCTAAATAATATTTAAATACAATCATCAAAAGAAACAAAACAGTACACTTTAAACAACGATATCGATGCTAATGATAAATACATGAACTCGCATATACCTTAATTTCAAAAGTTCTTGGCAGAAACAATCTTCATCATATGTACATGTACGAGTTTCAATTTACAAATTAAGGCAATCAGAACTTTAGGTCTCACTGATCGTGAGTGTTAGCGTGATTTACCACAGAGGCCAAATCTCACTTTCTGTCTTTTTTGAAAAGAGAATGACTTTGTTTTCCTGTTTTCTGATAGTTTTCTCCCTCATTCTTGAGGGGAAAAAGTTAAAAGAAAAGGTCTGTACCAAGATGGTCCTGTCTTACTCGTAATGCTTGGAAAACTCAATCTCATTCACTGCAAGCTAATTCAGAGAATATGTGTCATCCGCTTTAGAGCATGCGCGGATCAAGTATGGAGATGGTCGAGGGGGCATTTTAAAGAGAGCAGGTGGGGAAACATTGAGTAGTGGAATGACATTTAATTGCAAAATCTCAAAAGCTTCTTGAGATATCACCTAGAAAAGAACGTTTTACACGTACATAGAATGTGTAAATTACCACATTGACCTCTGACCTAAAATCAACAACAAGAGAATCTTCCTTAGGTCATGCAAACGTGTTGAGCAAAAGCTCAAAGATTTCTTGAGGTGATACCATGAGTTACAGACAGAGAGAAATACAGACAGACGGACAGAGGGATAGATAGAAATTAATATTTCCCACTTTCTACAGGGAAGTAAAAATGTACAATGAAATACTTAATTGGGATGTGCAGTACTCGTTAAGAAGTTTTTTAAGTAAGTGTAACATCTCAAAGCTCTAAAAGAACTAATAGAACTATTCATCAGGGAATGTCAGACATCATGGCCCAATGACATCTCGGCTCAGAAACTGGTTGGCCCAAGTTTTAAGACTGATCTGCCCATCTTTGACACCTTGGCCCAAGAAAACATATTCCATTTCCAATTTCAAAATGTGTGACTTGAATAAAATAAAAACAAAAAGTAGATCATTTTTTCTTAATTATAAAGAGACTTCCCCTAGCATTTTGACTATAATAATCAAGGAAGGAAAAGACATAAGTAATGTGCTAGTTAAAAAAAAACAAGATGCTGTGGCTGGCACACTTATTTATCCATTATGATTGATGTCACGACAGATAAATAGTTGGGTATGTTTGATGCTTCTAAACATGCTTTGAAGTGGATTAAAGCATTAAACAAATCTATGATTTCATTGCTCAGTTTATATGTAAGATAAATTTTTGAAATTTAAATTTATTTTACTTTCTTTTAGTTTGAATTTAATTTAAGTAAAGTCTTATTTACAGTCCATATGTATTTACAAACATATGCATAGCACATATGCATGTAAGGTAGTTCGATTCTCATTTGGTGTATCTTTGTGTGATCTAGCTAGTTGCAAAAAAATGCACATTAGTTCACCTAAATATCTGAATTGTTCAAGTGAAAGTACAATGGAGAAAATATACTTCAGGATTACAAAGGACAATATTCATTTCATATACTTAATGTACTTGTTAAAAGTCAGCTTTAAAATGTAAAGTGCTTGAAGTATATATTTAAGAAGAATGAAAACAAGCCCTTGACGTGACTGGTACCGTAACAATGTTATATGTGGCAAGATAAATACTGTGTTTGATAAATTAGTTTTATTTGAACTATTAAATGTGTATAGGTATGGTTAAAAGTGTTTAAAAAGAATGCAGGTACATTTTTATTTAAATAAGTTTTTAATAAAACAATACTTCATTTACAAATCGAATTATGCATTTTAGATCCATGTAAAGAATTCAAGGAAATCATTGTATAACAATTTTTTAATACAATGTACATATCACCAAAATTCACACAAAGTTGACTAAGAAAATGCTTTAAGTAAGAAGGTTAAAAAACAGGGATTGACGATATGCGATTATGACAAAGTAGTTCAGAAAACCTTAAGGACTACATGAAACAAAATTAAAAATTTTATTGGAGATGAGGAGACTCTGAGCTTTTGAGAATTTAAAATTCATGTGGATGTTTTTTAGAATTAATGCGTGAAATGTAAGCATTTTTAGCGAATATTAGACTTTACATTCATAGTTACATGAGCTTTTTTTTTGTAAGTCAGACCTTCAACAAGAGGGCATTTTACTTGTCGATTAAAAATGTTCTCTTTTTAGCTTAACTTAATATGTAGGAAAAATTCTCAAAGCAATAATTAGTCATTTAAATAGAAAATACAGAAGAATCATGAAGTATTTTACATGTATATTCAAATTTGTTTAAATCGGAATGAAAATTTGTGAGAAATTTTCTGAATTTTTTTTTAAATAGCGCCATTGTGTGGAGGTTCAGTCTCCATGTCCTTTTCACGACTTAATGCACTATCAACATTAGGCAGTGATTGTTTGAGCATGTCTCTGGTAACTACATCACTGTCTACAGGATAGATGCGAGATGATTTGAATACATTTATAACTGTGAAAGGTTTATAAATTTGTAAGAAAGTCGTTTAGCTTCTTTGCAAAATCTCTTTCCAATACAAGTATCAGTGTCCTCAAGTGTGTAGACTTGATCTACACAATTCAACTAACACTATCAAACATGGGAACAACTGGATCTTCATGTCCAGCATGTCTGTTAAGGTGGTCAATAAATTGTGAAAATGTTAATCTATCCGTCCAACTTTTCGGTGCAATAGCTATCTAAGTCCCTTCATTAGATCCGTTTAGAGGATTATTTCATTTTGGTTATGGTTCATGATATACATACATGTATTATGGTGGTGTCATTTGACTTCCTGCTTTTTCCACAAAGCATGACAGTAAGGCGTTGTTTTCCACATGGAATATGAGTCAGTTACCGGTACATTTGATTTGTTGCCTCCCTTATTAAAGCCTATCTGGACTGCATTCCAAATTTAACCGGGCGTTAAATTATCCTGAAGCCAATTGAATGATCATATTAGGAAATCGAAAAATTAAACAGTTATTCCTTAATTCAAATAAATATACAAATTCATAAGAATGTAGTAGGTTCTGATAATAATTAAAATTGTGTCAATTTTAAAAAATTGTTCCGATAAAATCTAACTTGAATCTAAATTGCAATGATTAAGGGATAAAGAAATATACTTAGAAAATAAAGCCACAGTTACACAGTTCTGTTTAAAATATGGAAGAGGTTATGAAGAAATTCAAACTAAGAATTTTGGGTTTTTGATCATATTTATACACACTACAATAATGTATGAAAAAGTTTTAAGAAAAGTAAAATTCCCTTGAGTATCCCCTATGATAATTATGAATCAGAGTTTTCCTCTCTGTACAGGATGTGAATGCAACAACAAGGGCAACAAGTGTTACTTTGACGCGGATCTTTACAACAGAACGGGAAGTGGTGGTCACTGTATAAACTGTCGGGACAACACGGATGGTCCTCACTGTGAGAGGTGCAAGAACAACTACTACCTCGAACCTGATAATCGCAGGTGCACCCCTTGTGATTGTAGCTCAATTGGTTAGTGTGTGTTTATTGTCGAGAAAAATCAAGATGTCTGTAGCATAACCTTTTCTAATGCCATTTGACGTATTTTCATACATGTATCCTAAAAAAATCCAGTTAAAGAAAAGTGCATGATTCTAAGGTTTAAAAAACGAATTGTAACTGAGACCAGATACAAGAATAATTGAACAAAAATAATGTTGGCAAATATTTGGTATAAAGTTCGAAAAAGACTTTTTGAAAGATTATACAGTGTATGTCTAGAGTTAGAAGATGACTTAAAATCTTTTAGATTAAAAAAAACATTAAGATTCATTTCCAAGTTATAGTCCCGTGATGTTTCGGGCATTGTTTATTCCCAGGCTCGGAAACTCTACATTGTGACGCTGCAGGGCGTTGTCAGTGTAAGCCAGGGGTCACAGGGGACAAATGTGACAGGTGCAAAAATAACTACTATGCTTTTGGACAAGCTGGATGCAGGTATCTAACGGGATTTTGGATTTCAGTGCTTGGTGATCTGTTTATACTCACACTTTTCTTTATCTGCCTTCAGTTTTATCAAACAACCAGTAAAATCAAACGATTGTAAACCTACGTTTTCCCCAAGCGAAAAATATCCTCGAGTTTTGCGACCTTCATTGAATCGCGAATATTCATCGTTGCGAACCAGATTGTCACCTTTTATTTCATAATCGCGTAAATAAGTATTCGTGCATGGACTCCTAACTGACTTACAAAAGATGTGTTTAATAGTTGGTTAAAAGTATTTTGCATACCTTGTTTTTGTTTTCGCCAGTGGAGTTTATCATTCATATTTTACAGGTCATGTCGATGTAATGCTATTGGGAGCCAGGATAACTTTCCTCGATGTAATCCCTCAGATGGGACCTGTATGTGCAAAGAAAATGTGGATGGTCGAAAATGTGACAGGTAATGAAATGAATAGTGGCAAAAAACCACGTAATACATGTTAACATATCATATAATGTTTAATTACCATGAAAATATATGCAAGTACATATGCAATTACTTTTATATTTGATTAATATGTTAAAAATGGGTATAGTTTTAATATTTTTAGTTTTAAAATCTCAGTTAAAAGTCTTCCTAGATGTATTCATTCTTTTGATGTATTTATTGTCTTCTAGGTGTAAGCTGGGATACTTTGCTCTGAGGGAGGATGATCCTAAAGGCTGTATCCCCTGCTTCTGTTATGGACACTCTTCCAATTGTTCCAGTGCCGTCGGATACTACGCTACTAGCATTTTGTCTAATTTTGAAACAGGTGTAATTTTCAATGGAAGACATTGATATACCTTGTCTATTATAAACCTTTTGGAAAAGATTTTATTTATCTAAAAAATAAAAAAAAAACTGTGATATTAATTGTTAACCACTTCATTATCAATAGGAAGGCAGGAATGGACAGCTGCAGACAGAGCTGGCAATGCGATTACTTCTAAGTACAATGGACTTGTACAGGAACTGGGGGTGTCAGCTCCAGGGTCAGGAATAGTGTATTTCGAAGCACCGGGTAAATTATCTTGCTGTGTTAATAACATAAATAGGTTTTTGTAATTCAGTGTTAGAGTTGAAGGAATGATATCTGGTGGGGTGTTTCTTCATTTTCTTCCAAAGATCTTTTATCCTCTCGGCAATACGGTGGTTCTGTAAACTAATGTAAAACAAAGGAAATTTTCTTCTTGAATACTCAGTCCGTGAACTCGAATAATTCTGTTTTATTATTATTATTATTACACTGTAGAAAACTGTACTGTAAACTGTAATATAAAACTGTAATTTATATTCACATTGCTGAGAACAAGATTGATTGATTGATTGTATATTGTTTAACGTCCCTCTTGAGAATTTTTCACTCATATGGAGACGTCACCGTATGCCGGTGAAGGGCTTCAAATTTAGACCTATACTCGGCACTCAGGGCCATTGAGCAGTGAGGGTTCTTTATCGTGCCAGCGCCTACCGTGACACGGGACCTACGTTTTTAAGGTATTATCCAAAAGACCCGTGACTTTCACTTCTAGTGCCGAGCGCTTGGCGAAGGAACAGTCACTACCTTTGTTTACGTCTTAGGTATGACGCGGCGCCGCGAACGAGAATCGAACCCGGGCCTCCCGATCACGAAGCGAACGCCTGAGAACAAGAGAAGTATTTTTCTCAAAATGTAAATACTAAGTAAGACATGCTATTTTCCCTCTTTCGACCTTGTAGTATGCATATATGCATTTAGTATATTTGACACCTTGAGATGATCCTAAAAGCTTTATATATATATATGCAATATACATCACATGTTGTCTAGAAAGACAAATAAAGAGCAATTTTAAAATGACAAATTTCTTAAAATGTGTATGTTTACTAATAAGTCATGGTATCATAGCTTATTATTGAAATAACTATTGTTGAATTTCAGATCGTTATTTTGGTGACCAAAGATTCAGTTATAACCAGTATCTGACCTTTGACCTGAGGATTGGGGAGGAGGACTCAAGACCCTCTGTGGTGGACATCATCTTTGAAGGAGCTGGTCAGCAGTTCTCCACAGCCATCTTTGTCCAGGGAAATGACATACCATCAATAGAAACCAAAACCTTTAAGTACAGACTGAATGAGAGACAGGAATCCCAGTGGGTCCCTAGACTGAACTCCCAGGCTTTTATCTCCATACTGGCTAACTTGACTGGACTTAAGATCAGAGCCACCTACACCAACCAGGGTGTGTATCTGAACAATTTGAATAATTTTTAGCCTTCTTATAACCATAAACCAGGTATGAAGATTCATTCATTCATTGATTATCTTGACCGTTCTGAATATTGGCTTAACTCTGTTTCTAGGTGTTGGTTTCATTGACAACATTAAGTTGGACACTGCTAGAGCTGGGTCAAATGGGGAAGACCCAGCCACATGGGTGGAGCAGTGCACATGTCCTGAGGGATTTGTTGGACAGTTCTGTGAGTCGTGTACCGGAGGATACAAGAGAGACCCTCCCAACAGTGGCCCATTCTCTTCCTGTGTGCCCTGCCAATGCCCTGGACACTGTGTTAGTTGTGACCCAGATTCTGGTACTGTTGTCCTTTACTTTTGAAAAATCAAGTTTTTGCAGCAAGGAAACCAAAAGAAAACGTGTTTTGTGGTTAATATTGAGTACATCAGCATCTTTTATTTTTAAGAAGCAATCATATTAAAGGGTTATTTTGTTAGTGAAATAGTGAAATACATTTAAAAATATAATGCTTCTTTTAAAAGAATGTTTCTTAATATCACTATGTAATAAAAAGGATCGGTACCTTATTTTATTCACCTCATTAATTTACCTTCGGATTTTCACTCGACTTCCAGGAAGATGTTTCTGTCCGCACAATACAGAGGGAGATTTCTGTGAGAAATGTGTTGCAGGTTACTATGGTAACCCTAAAAATGGCTCCGAATATGACTGCAAGCCATGTCCATGTCTTGATGGAAGGCCTTGTACCCAGCTACGGAATGGGGATGTTGTATGTACTACCTGTAAGGAAGGCCATGGGGGTAAGTAACGCGATTAACTCTGAATTATATTAAGAAAATGTTTAAGCTTAGTGTTAGAAATTATAAAATGCTTAATATTGATTGTTATTCGTCATGTCAAATAAAAGACAAATGTTGATAAACTCTGTACATTTAATGTGAAGTTTTAAAAGTATTCAATTTTTTTTTTGATTTAAAAGGTGATAAGAATTTTCAGTGGGCATTTGAATGAGTAACTCAAAGCTTGAAAAGAAAACAAAGAGTTCACATTTACGAGTAAATGTTATATTCTTTGATTATAGGATATCTTTGCAATATTTGCTTGGATGGTTACTATGGAAATCCTAAAGAAGGACATGTCAATAACAGAGTTTGTCAGAAGTGTTTCTGTAATAAGAACATTGACCTATCTGCCATTCGCAACTGTGATTCGTAAGTAGGATAAAAGTTTTAACAAAGTTTTGAAAAATCTTGTGTAAAAATGTTTGATGATACGAATTATCTTCTTTTAGACGAAGTGGAGAATGTCTCAAGTGTATCTACAACACTGATGGATTTTATTGTGAGAAATGTTTGCCAAATTTCTATGGAGATGCCTTGGTCATTCCTAAAGGGAACTGCACAGGTAGTAATTTTCTATTGTAAATTGCTTTAATCTCAGGATCTTCGATTACCTGTCAAGTTTATATGTGAAACTTTGTTAAATAAAGAACACCTTGCACGGTTCAATGTTTTGTGAAATAAAATCATTCAAAAAAGGACCGTGTCAAAAAATATATTTATTGTTATTGTCTTCATTAATATTAAATATGTTTAAGCCTGTAACTGCTATCCCTCTGGGACCCGGGAGATTAACGGCCTTCAGTGTGACTCCAAAGACGGACAGTGTTTCTGTCAAGATCATGTGGTTGGGAAACAGTGTGACTCGTGTGAAATGGGATACTGGAACATCAACACAGGAAAAGGTGTATGATCGGATTCATGTATTTTAATATCACCGTGTCTGTGAGTTTCTAGTCTCAAACGTAAATAAATGAAAAGTATATTTCTTGCTCCAATTCTCACGTATTTTACCCATTATATATAAGAAATCACGGGATTGAACGCAAAATATCCAGCCATTTTTTATTTGAAATACATGACAAAGTTTATTGAATTTTAGTAAATAAAAATTTTTAAAAAGAGATGTTACAGATAATGAATGTATTTTTGTCTCGCGGCTCTGCATATATTTTTAGCTCAACTGAGGCAAAGGCTCAAAGTTATGGTTAGTGCAAAATATTGAGGAATCGTTAGGTAGTGTAGTTTCACGTTTATTCAAACAGTGATCCATGGAGTTAGGGTGTGGCTGCAATGGGCGATCAAAGTTTTACAAAGTAATATATTTTATACCTGTTTGGAAGCATCCTCATGCAGGTAGTGTTTGTTCAAATCATGACTATTGGGGGAAGGATAGGGCTACATTTACAGTGGACGATCAAAGTTTTGAATGGGGAAGAACATTTAAAATCCCCTTCATAATTACAGCAAACATATATAGTTAATTACATTATCTACTGAAGAATCATCCTCAGATAGTGAAGATTCAAGATTGTTCAAACCAAGCCATAACTACAACAGAGGAGGGATACATGATAAAACTTTTACAAATATCTTTCAAAAAATTTAAAAGCAATGCATTATCAAAGAGATATTGAAGCATCCTTAATTAGTGTGTGTGTAACTTCCTTCATTTCGCCCCTCCCCCATTAATAGGTTGAACCACTTATATATCAATTTTTTTTTTCAATACGGAACTGTGTTCTTCCTTTTTTCTTAGCTAAAGTGCCTAGGTGAGCTATGTGGCCCATATTCCTATTGTAATAACTTTATCAGTTGATAATTAAGGTCTAATTTGTAAATGTTTATGCCTACAGGCTGTGAGAACTGTATTTGTCATCCGATGGGTTCTTTGAACGACGGTTGTAATCAGGTAACAGGGCAGTGCCAGTGTCGGCCGGGCGTGAAAGGACTAAAATGTGACCAGTGTCGGCCATACCACTTTGGATTCTCTAACACTGGATGTACAGGTAGATAGAATTATTGGCAACGACGTAAAGTTATCATAAATTATTATTTCCATATTCCATAATTCAAATTCAACATAAATTCAATATCAGTTTTAATCCCCCCCCCCTTAAAACTATACCGATCATGTACAGTGCTTTTGCTGTAAAGGGGACAATTTTTCGACGTTACTCTCTCTCATTTATCAGGAAATACGCGTTTTGCATCCGGGTGATGGATTTATACAACAAAACGTAACACTTTATTTACAAAATGACTTGTTTTACCGGACGGCATTTTTTCAAGATGTGGCCTTTTCACACTTATTTTCCAGTAGTGCTAATTGTAGTAAAACATTAAACATGCAATCAGCTTGAGGGCATGTACCGTTGACCAGTCCAACAAAACCGTCTAAAATCAACTAACCGTTACAAATATTTTGCTGTCGGTACATTCCGTAATGTATTGATTTTCTCTGTAATTTCAACAGAATGAACGTAAGCATATTATTTTCACGCAATATACGAGGGTTGTTCGAAAAGTTCGTGGATGACGTCAATCTTCTTTTTATTAATCACTAGAATTTTAAAATAAGTACATCTGTACAATATAATATTCTTAAAAAGTAAATGTCAAGTTTTAGAAAAAGGATATAATGATTGGGCATTGAATTGAACTGTGTGAAATGTATAGGGATAGTATTAAATTTTTTTAGAAATTCTTGACGCTTTGTTTTGACGTTACATTGCAGTTAAGTGTGCTCCGCGGGAACAAAACATGTGGATTTTAAAACAAAGTCAATTGATTTCGGTTAAATCGAATGAAATCAAACTTCACACATCAACAAAACAAATATTTTTAAATAATTATAGTTATTTGATGCTCTGTGACGTTCTAAAATGTCATCGTTTTTGGCGTTTTCAATAAAGACTATCTTCTCAAGTTGATTTCTGTGGAGAGGAGTTATATAGGCTAGGCCTGCTGCCCAATACGTTTTTGTATTTCTTACATAATGAAATATGTTCAAAACAAATTAAGTTGATTTCTTTTCAAAAAAGCAAAATAGTAGTAGTAAGCCATAATTTTGAAAACAAATAGATGTAACGATTCTTAAATTTTTAGGTTTTTCGATTTTACAGAGAATATAGCTACAGACATTATTCACTGTGTTGCTCCGCGATCCGATTTTTGCATTTTTAAAATCCATGCAGATAAGTTAAAAACAAATCGTGATATTTTAAAAAAAATGAAAACAAATCATTTGCATTTATTATAAAAATATTTCAACTTCATGTAACTTTGAATACATGTAACATATGACCTCAAATAAAATAGATTTGACAAAAGTCAACGAATTTTTCGAACAACCCTCGTAATTATGCACTTTTCAATCCAAAAACGATTACATTGAAAAAAAATTAACTATTTAGTTAACACGAAAAGTTAATTGCACCGTTTCAAGTCAAATCTTGAGTAAATGTGATGTCAACTAACAGCAATGGCGGTACCAAGTGATAGAGTAATAGAGTTTCGTGAAACACCCGCGGCCATTTTATCCTTGATCAAAATGTAGAGTGAAGAAACGCCAGCTAATGGAAAGAAACAAAAATTAACATTTTTACGATGATAATCAGAACTGTTTCCTTTGCTGTATGGGGATTTCATCCTTTGACAAAAATCAATAGTGACTAGCATATAGAAAGTTATATCATATTCATGTGATGGAATGGAATCTCTGCGAAACGACCTCCGCCGTCCTGCACTAGTCTTACGGTCTTTTGAGTTAGATTCTTTTTACACAAAAACATGCGAAAGAAAAGAAGAGGATGAGATTAGGTGGTTATTTGTATCAAAGTAGCCTTTGTTGTTCCATGAACAGAGTTGTGTGTGACAGCTCATACATCGATCACAACAGAAAGGGGAAACGGAAATTTGCAGTAAACAGGTAATCTTTTTTGATTCAAAATAAGGTCGAAAAAATGAAATATTTGATAATGAAGTACAATATTAAATAACTGTCCAATGTTTTGATTTTAGAAGCTAAAAAACCTTTCATTAAAAATTATAAATAATTTTTGTAGCAATGATTGACTTCCTTGGAGGATCCCAAGGAGTGAATAACTCTATCGAAAAACTGGATCCATTAAATATAAGTCTTAAAAACCTGAGGGCCATGGAGAAAAGAGTAGGTCACATCATAGAAGAATTTCGCTGAGAATAGTATTAGGACTGTTTTTTTGGAAAGAAATGAGCATGATGACTTTTGGTGATTTTCTACAGTATTTGAATGGTTTGTGAGGTAGGAATATTATGGTCAATCAATGCTAGTTATAATGTACTATAGTGATTTGTTATTGATATATTGCACGTTTTAAGGGGGACATTTGTCTTTTTGTAACTTATTTTTGGTATTACAAAGAACTAGATTCGACATTCTTTTGGGGACATTTTTCTGGTATGTTTCAATATCTAGAAATTGGTGATGAGATTTTTAAAGAAAAAGAGGATTATTATTCTTAAATGTGGTATATGAGGAATAATTAAAATTGTAACAAAACATCTTGTGCAGTGCAGTGACCAATCAGAAAATCAGACATGTTTGCAAAGAGGTGGACTGCATCAAAGAAAAGAGAGAAGGCAGTGGGAAATACTTTATATTACTTAATGGTTAATACAGTTCAAACATGATGACAATTCAATGACCTTAATCTTTTGTTATAGTAAGCTTTCACATTCAAAGAAGGACAAGCCTTTGTATCTGATACTCATCAGGATACGTATGACGAAGAGCTGCGATCTGCAGGATGAATTTCAAGGGTATGTTTCTAAAAGATAGAACTCGGAGATATGAAATATTCTAGTTGTAAATTTTGAGGGGGAAATACATCTTACATGTTAAATAATGCACAATATAACACTTCAATACTCAGACATACTACCACTATTTTGTGCCGGGATAGAAAACATACATTTACCATAAAAAATAAGAAAGGAAGTGAGATCGGAGAGAATAATAGGTATCTGTTCACATTTTCGACTTCTTCTCAAGAACCACTGGACAAATTTCAATTAGACTTGCTAAAAATAATCTAGTGTTAAGGGGATTCATGTTTGTTAAAATGAAGGGCCATATTCTATTCCAAGGGGAGATAATTAGATATTAGTGAAAATTAATGGCATCTTTAAAATATCTTCTTCTTAAGAATCACTGAGCCAGGAAATATGAAACTTTTATGGAAACATCCTCATTTAGTGGGATATATGGGAAAACTCTTTAAAAATCTTCTTCTAAAGAACCGCTGGACCAGAAAAAAAAAGAAACTTAATATGTGGAAGAATCCTTGTGTAGTGTGGATTCAAATTTGTTCGAATCATGATCCCTGGAGGTAGGACTGGGCCACAATTGAGGATCAGTTTTACATAGGAATATATAGGAAAAATCTTTCTGAGAACAGCAATGCCATGATTGGTCATATTTATATACAAAATGTAAACGTATCCTCAGGTAGTTTGGATTCAAGGTTGTTCTAATCATGGCCCTTCGGGGAGAGGGGGGGGGCACAATGGACGGTAAAAGTTTTACGTCGGTGTATATAGGGAAAATCTTTTAAAATCTCCTGATGATGAACAGAAAAGTCATGATTGGTCATATTTATATAAAAGCATCCTTAGGTAGTCTAGATTCAAGATTGTACAAATCATGATCCCCCAGGGGTAAGTTGGGGATACAATGAGGGATCAAAGCTTTACATATTAGGAATATGCTAGAAAATATCTTGAAAAATCAATTTCTTAAGAACAGCAAAGCCATGGTTATTCATACATGTATTTATATGGAAGTATTCTTAGGTACGGCATATTTAAATTTGTTCACATCATGACCCCTGGGGTCATGATTGGTTATGTTTTTTTATGGAAGCATATTCATGCATAATGTAGATGCGCATTTGTTAAAATCATGACGCCAAGGGTATGGTGGGACCATAATAAAACTTAAACTAGGGAAAAGCAGCTTTATAAAAAAAGAAAATATGTTATGTGAAGATTCAAATTTAGGTAGATTAAATTTGTTTAAACTGTACACCCCTTTTATACTTATACATTTACTAAATTGATTTTTGCTTGTTCCTAACTACGCTACAGTGATCAGGTGAATGATATTGCCCATGGGCATGTTTCTTCTTTTTCCATTTACTTTTGACAGCCTATACGAGGGGATATCAAAAAGTTCGTGGACTAGCGTCATAATATTAAAATTTTTTTAGATAAATCAATGAATTTAGAAAGCATTATCTTTTCTTTCTATAGAATAAACCACAAATTAGAAATTTCATTTTCTTATAAATTGGTCAAGTTTTTGTAAGCAATGGTATGTCCAGGCGATGCAACCTCGAACACAACGTTTTCTCGATCTAAGTGAAGTTGAAAAAAATCCTTGAAATGATCACTTGACATTCAAAGATTCTGATAATTCAGGTGTGTATTGAGACATTATTGTTCCATAAAATATGTAATTTTTAGTCCATTCTGTGATTTACTTAAAATTTTATCGTAAATTTCACATGAAGCGTCGAAATAAATAAGGCCTTGAAAATGACGTCAAAGGGGCGAGAGGTTTCTGTTCCAACATTCTATAAATTTTTGTCCCTGAAAAAATAGTATAAATCTGGGAAATGTTTAAGCTACATACGGATGAATAAATTGCATCCATAGTAATTGTTTTTAAATTCCAAAATAGTTTCGGGGTTAAAAAAGGGATGTATGGTTTAAGTCATTTTGTAGTCAAGGTATTAAAATCAATCACGTCAAAAATGACGTTGGTCATATGCTGTAAATATTTAACTTTAAAAACCAAAATATGCCGGCACAATCTGGCGCGGATCTCTCTCAATGTGTAAAGCCACACCAATTTAATTTCTTGGTGTATATAGGGAAAAATCTTTTAAAATCTCCTGATGATGAACAGAAAAGTCATGATTGGTCATATTTATATAAAAGCATCCTTAGGTAGTCTAGATTCAAGATTGTACAAATCATGATCCCCCAGGGGTAAGGTGGGGATACAATGAGGGATCAAAGCTTTACATATTAGGAATATGCTAGAAAATATCTTGAAAAATCAATTTCTTAAGAACAGCAAAGCCATGGTTATTCATACATGTATTTATATGGAAGTATTCTTAGGTACGGCATATTTAAATTTGTTCACATCATGACCCCTGGGGTCATGATTGGTTATGTTTTTTTATGGAAGCATATTCATGCATAATGTAGATGCGCATTTGTTAAAATCATGACGCCAAGGGTATGGTGGGACCATAATAAAACTTAAACTAGGGAAAAGCAGCTTTATAAAAAAAGAAAATATGTTATGTGAAGATTCAAATTTAGGTAGATTAAATTTGTTTAAACTGTACACCCCTTTTATACTTATACATTTACTAAATTGATTTTTGCTTGTTCCTAACTACGCTACAGTGATCAGGTGAATGATATTGCCCATGGGCATGTTTCTTCTTTTTCCATTTACTTTTGACAGCCTATACGAGGGGATATCAAAAAGTTCGTGGACTAGCGTCATAATATTAAAATTTTTTTAGATAAATCAATGAATTTAGAAAGCATTATCTTTTCTTTCTATAGAATAAACCACAAATTAGAAATTTCATTTTCTTATAAATTAGTCAAGTTTTTGTAAGCAATGGTATGTCCAGGCGATGCAACCTCGAACACAACGTTTTCTCGATCTAAGTGAAGCTGAAAAAAATCCTTGATATGATCACTTGACATTCAAAGATTCTGATAATTCAGGTATGTATTGAGACATTATTGTTCCATAAAATATGTAATTTTTAGTCCATTCTGTGATTTACTTAAAATTTTATCGTAAATTTCACATGAAGCGTCGAAATAAATAAGGCCTTGAAAATGACGTCAAAGGGGCGAGAGGTTTCTGTTCCAACATTCTATAAATTTTTGTCCCTGAAAAAATAGTATAAATCTGGGAAATGTTTAAGCTACATACGGATGAATAAATTGCATCCATAGTAATTGTTTTTAAATTCCAAAATAGTTTCGGGGTTAAAAAAGGGATGTATGGTTTAAGTCATTTTGTAGTCAAGGTATTAAAATCAATCACGTCAAAAATGACGTTGGTCATATGCTGTAAATATTTAACTTTAAAAACCAAAATATGCCGGCACAATCTGGCGCGGATCTCTCTCAATGTGTAAAGCCACACCAATTTAATTTCTTGCTCGTCGGACATTTGAGGGAAACGTACGAGCGGTCTAGCGGTTAAATAATAATATTATAACTTTATATAAAGTAGGCAATTTTTTTAGGCGGAACATGAAAAAAATTGAGCGGACAATTATATTTTTTCTGATTTGTAGAGTAAGCAGATAAAAAGAACGATAAAAAGAGCGGAAATGGAACAGAAAACAGCACAGAATTTCCATGGTGCCGGAATTTTAAAATAAAATTATTTATACAGTAGGGGTAGGGCGGGGCCACAATGCCATGATTGGTCATATTTATATACAAAATGTAAACGTATCCTCAGGTATTTTGGATTCAAGGTTGTTCTAATCATGGCCCTTCGGGGAGAGGGGGGGGGCACAATGGACGGTAAAAGTTTTACGTCGGTGTATATAGGGAAAATCTTTTAAAATCTCCTGATGATGAACAGAAAAGTCATGATTGGTCATATTTATATAAAAGCATCCTTAGGTAGTCTAGATTCAAGATTGTACAAATCATGATCCCCCAGGGGTAAGTTGGGGATACAATGAGGGATCAAAGCTTTACATATTAGGAATATGCTAGAAAATATCTTGAAAAATCAATTTCTTAAGAACAGCAAAGCCATGGTTATTCATACATGTATTTATATGGAAGTATTCTTAGGTACGGCATATTTAAATTTTTTCACATCATGACCCCTGGGGTCATGATTGGTTATGTTTTTTTATGGAAGCATACTCATGCATAATGTAGATGCGCATTTGTTAAAATCATGACGCCAAGGGTATGGTGGGACCATAATAAAACTTAAACTAGGGAAAAGCAGCTTTATAAAAAAAGAAAATATGTTATGTGAAGATTCAAATTTAGGTAGATTAAATTTGTTTAAACTGTACACCCCTTTTATACTTATACATTTACTAAATTGATTTTTGCTTGTTCCTAACTACGCTACAGTGATCAGGTGAATGATATTGCCCATGGGCATGTTTCTTCTTTTTCCATTTACTTTTGACAGCCTATACGAGGGGATATCAAAAAGTTCGTGGACTAGCGTCATAATATTAAAATTTTTTTAGATAAATCAATGAATTTAGAAAGCATTATCTTTTCTTTCTATAGAATAAACCACAAATTAGAAATTTCATTTTCTTATAAATTGGTCAAGTTTTTGTAAGCAATGGTATGTCCAGGCGATGCAACCTCGAACACAACGTTTTCTCGATCTAAGTGAAGTTGAAAAAAATCCTTGAAATGATCACTTGACATTCAAAGATTCTGATAATTCAGGTGTGTATTGAGACATTATTGTTCCATAAAATATGTAATTTTTAGTCCATTCTGTGATTTACTTAAAATTTTATCGTAAATTTCACATGAAGCGTCGAAATAAATAAGGCCTTGAAAATGACGTCAAAGGGGCGAGAGGTTTCTGTTCCAACATTCTATAAATTTTTGTCCCTGAAAAAATAGTATAAATCTGGGAAATGTTTAAGCTACATACGGATGAATAAATTGCATCCATAGTAATTGTTTTTAAATTCCAAAATAGTTTCGGGGTTAAAAAAGGGATGTATGGTTTAAGTCATTTTGTAGTCAAGGTATTAAAATCAATCACGTCAAAAATGACGTTGGTCATATGCTGTAAATATTTAACTTTAAAAACCAAAATATGCCGGCACAATCTGGCGCGGATCTCTCTCAATGTGTAAAGCCACACCAATTTAATTTCTTG
>PRKT01000749.1:120459-161219 GCA_003671525.1 Saccostrea glomerata
AAATCATTTAGGAATCTTCTTCTCAAAAATCACTGGGCCAGGGAAGTTGAAACTTATGTAGAAGCATCCTGGGGTTTAGTGTAGACTCCAAAGTTAGTATTAAAATCATGAAAGGGAAGGGGGTAAGGGGGCACGATAGATATATCAAGACAGGAAATCTGGTCAAGAACTGCATTACCCAATTTACTCAGGTAAGCGATGTGGCCCATGGGCCTCTTGCTTTTTTTATAATGTGGCATATAACGAACGTATCACGCTAAAGTATTTAATTTTTTTTTTGTTTTTTTTTTGTTTTGTTTTGTTTTATTTTTCCTATGTATTCTGAAATCAATGACTTAATGGTTGTAATTTTATAGTCTCAGTTCATGAACTTTTTGATAACTCCTCGTATTTTGAAAATATTTGACAGGTATTTTTCATGCGTAATCCTCTATTCCTTTACCATATCACGGACTGTTACCTCTTGTGGTCTTGGAATGGGATTGAGACCCGCAAAATAGACGCAACCATTGCATTTTTCTTCCCAGACTCACACATTACTTATCAGATGTATTTTCCACACGTCACAGGTCGACAAGTCTTCCTTTAGAAAAGACTTGAACATTTGAATTTAGAATACATGGATTCAGGACCTTTCATTTAAAACAAAACTCGCTACAATAGAAAATCTCACAATTAAAAAAACTTTTACTATGTCAGATCTTCGATATTCATTTAAAAATATGAAGTCTTCTGTATAAGTTCTCCCTCTGACCTCTAATAACTGTAAGAAAATCGTACCCAATGTTTTTAACTATGTTACACACACAACTTTGAAAATATTAGTGATACTGCATTTGTTGCACTTCACCTCTGTAGTGAATCGAATCCTTTCTATTACAGATTTAGACTTATCATTTTCCAGTTTTAAAGATTACAGAATTTTTTAACACCCAAAATGTTACCAACTGACTGAAGAAACTATATGATGGAAACATTGATATGAATGCAATAGGTAATATACAAAATAAACTTTTCCAATGTTTAAATTACCTTAAACATTTGCACGTGCACCTTAGTAGGAATATAAACTTCACTAACTTCAGTGCGACTGAATCATGAATTGAATAGTATTGAACAGTATTTAACCAGACAATAACTCCTTCATATATCATGAATAATCCCAATACTTTAAAGTCTTGTATTCTAAGCTTTTAAATGTGGTTGTGACATGATTTGTTTTAGGAATTGGTTACAGAATAAGAATGCTACCCTTCTGAATTTTCCAGAGATATACGCCTTGAAGTATGGTTCGCAAGTCGCTTTAAGCACTAACCCTTACGGAAGGAGATTTTAAAGAGAAAAATCCTTGGCTAATTCCACTTATATCTATGTCAGTTTCTGCCTTTGTGTTGGTGTCAAGTTCCATTTTATTGCGGTGCATTTGCCAAGTATTAGAAATCTGGTTTATTATTATCGTTTAAAACGGATGGGTTATGTGAAGCTTCTGAATGAACAGGAATTCAAGTATGATGCTTATGTCGTTACTGTGAAGCTGATGAAAACTGGGTTTTCCAAAAATTGGTTCCAAAACTAGAATCGGAAGATGATAGAGAATTCGAAGTTGGGGGTGATAAATGTGGCCAAATAGAGGAAGCATTTAAAAACAGTAAGAAAGTCCTGGTGGTTTTGTCAAATGAGTTTGCAAAAAGTGAATGGTGCCTTAAATTTGGCAGACTAATCTTGTAGAGGAAAGATTAAGACAAAAAGGCGAGACATCAGTCGTGTTCTTGCTTTATAAAAGCATCAATAGTAACAATATGATTTCTTCTCTTCACCGAATCTTCAAAAAGAGAGCTGTTGTAACTTGGTACGAAGGTGGTACCCGTGAAGCAGTTTTCTGGAAGGTTGTGGTGCTAAATTAGAGGCACCACTAGGAGAACCACCGGTATCAGTTGTTAATGGTTAAAGCAACCAAAAAGTGCAATCTCCTACTTTCATAAAATGTAAATAAGAAACATCAGACTATGTAGACTGAATTATTCTTAATTGCCTGTGAAGCGTATTGTTAGCGAACTACTTTCAATAGCGCGGACTTTTCGAAATGTTGACATTGTTGAAGAGTTTCATGTTTCATATAGTTTTCGTCGATGTTATGTTAGTGGTTATATTCTGTTTTGATCTTTAGCAAAATTAATAGTAAAGTAAATTGGAATTTTAAAAATTAACATGCGTGAAGTTGCTTGAAATAATGTACAAGTATCAGTGTTTCTACATATAGTTGGCTGTTTGTACTGTTTGTTTGAGTTTAAAAGAATGTCTATAAAATACACATGTGCCTTACTTTAACTATTCCAAGACTGAATTTTTAAATTACTAGTATATGAAAAAAAATATTATTGAATAGAAAATATGAGAGAATTTCTTGGAAATATTATTTATCAAATTTTAAAATCATGACAGTCATATCTTGGGGTCTGGACTGTTATTTTTAATTACTGGTATACGGAATATTGTTTTAAATCATAATCATACAAACTCTACCTTTTAAAAATCGATGGCCAAAAGGAAAAAAAATATGTACTTATTTCTGATCAGACAAAATACATGAGCAATTAAAGCCTTTCAATACTTTGATTGTATATTGTAAATAGAGTGTTTTGTTATGATTGTGATATAATTTTTGAACAAATTAATAATGTCCCTTTATCATGTTAAATTGTAAATTTCCTCAATGTTGCAAACCATTTTTTAATTCCTATGATGATATTTGTTACATAAACTATAATTTTGATAACTAATATATTCATGTTAAATGAATTGTACAGGGTTCTTGTCAGTGAAGATTTATGGATGGCTTTGAATACATATGGTTAGACTGTAAATTTGAGGACTATATAGATTCAAACATTGTTTACACATAATATATATATATATTTTTTTTTTTTTAAAATCACATATTGGTCCTTGTATTTTAATGCCATTTATTTATCTAAAACATTTTTGTTTTGTTGTTGATGTTGTTGTTGTTTTATGAAGTAAAAAATTAATGTTATTTCTACATACATGTACTCTGATATATGTTAACTTAATTATATTACAGTTAGTGCAGCGAGAACGGAAAAAATCAAGCTTAAATCATGACATTCCTCAAACAAACTTTTTATGTGATTTTTTTTTGCTTCGAGCATTCCAATGCGATAATAAAGAATAAAGAATCCATTACTTTTTGTGAACATTTCTTTCTTGTAATGTACTTATATTTTTTTTTAAATATAATACTACATACTCTGCAATATATTTCAATAGAAGTACACTTAATTATGCTCATTCTGGGAAAGGAAATCCTTATGCACAATTACAATTCCCGAGGTTTTGCCATTTCTGACAAATGTGACCGTCAGCAGGGGATGCTCACTCCTCCATGGCAACCGGATCCCACGTCTGATGTTTTGGAGGTCCGTGTTTGCTCCGCTCCAATTTTGTATTGTTTTATGGCCTTTGATATTGAATACTATTCGTTATCTCCATAGTCTTCATTCATACGGTGTTGAAATCAAAATCATTAAGAATTTTCTTCAAGAGTGTAGACTCCAAAGTTAGTATTAAAATCATGAAAGGGAAGGGGGTAAGGGGGCACGATAGATATATCAAGACAGGAAATCTGGTCAAGAACTGCATTACCCAATTTACTCAGGTAAGCGATGTGGCCCATGGGCCTCTTGCTTTTTTTATAATGTGGCATATAACGAACGTATCACGCTAAAGTATTTAATTTTTTTTTTGTTTTTTTTTTGTTTTGTTTTGTTTTATTTTTCCTATGTATTCTGAAATCAATGACTTAATGGTTGTAATTTTATAGTCTCAGTTCATGAACTTTTTGATAACTCCTCGTATTTTGAAAATATTTGACAGGTATTTTTCATGCGTAATCCTCTATTCCTTTACCATATCACGGACTGTTACCTCTTGTGGTCTTGGAATGGGATTGAGACCCGCAAAATAGACGCAACCATTGCATTTTTCTTCCCAGACTCACACATTACTTATCAGATGTATTTTCCACACGTCACAGGTCGACAAGTCTTCCTTTAGAAAAGACTTGAACATTTGAATTTAGAATACATGGATTCAGGACCTTTCATTTAAAACAAAACTCGCTACAATAGAAAATCTCACAATTAAAAAAACTTTTACTATGTCAGATCTTCGATATTCATTTAAAAATATGAAGTCTTCTGTATAAGTTCTCCCTCTGACCTCTAATAACTGTAAGAAAATCGTACCCAATGTTTTTAACTATGTTACACACACAACTTTGAAAATATTAGTGATACTGCATTTGTTGCACTTCACCTCTGTAGTGAATCGAATCCTTTCTATTACAGATTTAGACTTATCATTTTCCAGTTTTAAAGATTACAGAATTTTTTAACACCCAAAATGTTACCAACTGACTGAAGAAACTATATGATGGAAACATTGATATGAATGCAATAGGTAATATACAAAATAAACTTTTCCAATGTTTAAATTACCTTAAACATTTGCACGTGCACCTTAGTAGGAATATAAACTTCACTAACTTCAGTGCGACTGAATCATGAATTGAATAGTATTGAACAGTATTTAACCAGACAATAACTCCTTCATCTATCATGAATAATCCCAATACTTTAAAGTCTTGTATTCTAAGCTTTTAAATGTGGTTGTGACATGATTTGTTTTAGGAATTGGTTACAGAATAAGAATGGATCGTGACCTTCTGCGACCACGACCTCTGTCGTCTCTGATATCTCTGTCCTTGTAACCACTTCTCTCACGACCGCGGTCACGATCGTAGCGACGGTCTCTGTCTCTATCATTATTTTCACGAACCTTGTCCCTGAAATAAGAAGCAGAGTTGTTTAATGATTTTCTCCATACTAGCATCTTATTTACCTCTATTTGCATTTTTCCTCATTTAACAGCGCTACCTACCTGTACTGATATGCATCATAGATATATTTACTGGATGAAGATGACCTTTCCCTCGACCTTGACCTGGATGATCTTCTCCTCTTTGGTGACCTGTTTAAATATTGCACAAATAATAAAATATTGGACATTCATTCATTAATTCTTTTACAAAGTGAAATTTCAAAGTCCTTGCAATATCGGCTACATGAATTCCAATACATGTACTAACAAATAAAGAAAGCCGTTTTATTGCTTAAATATTTGAAATTATACTCACCTTGACCTTGACCTAGATTTGTGGGAATGTTTACGTTTGCTCTTGGATTCACTCTCAGATGATTCCTTGCTCTTGTGTTTCTTCTTTTTTTTCTTCTTTTCCTTTTTCTTCTTTTTCTTTTTAGAAGACTTGGAATCTTTGTCCGAGTCAGATATTGAACCAGTTCCTGACACGTTGTCATTGTCATCACTTTCTTCGGACTCTGATTCATCATCAGATGATGACACTTCACCTGTAATGGACAACATAAATATCTAAATAACTTATTGCTCATTTTATCTTTCAAAACTGCAAATATTCATATTATTTAATATTTTACATAATAATTATCTATAAAATATTTAAAGAAAGAAGGAAATAAAACATTTCTATCTTCATTCTTGTGTATATGTATATGATTACAGTAATTGTACTCCCAACTCTCTTCTCACATTAATCATTATTTGTCTCTTACCATCCTCTAGATTCTTCTTCCCAATAATTTCCCCGGAAGAGATCATGTCGGCACTTGTCTTGGTGATTTTAAACTCCATCTGCAGTTTACCTCCCTTCTTTGTTCCGATCTGTACTTCTACTTTCGGTTTATCACTGCCTTCCTCGACTTTCTTCCCTTCTAGCATCACCTCAGCTTTCTCACCACTGTTGGAGCCCGATTTCTCTTTGGAGTCCCACTTTGATGACTTCTTTTTGTCATTCTCCTGAGTTGCTGTGGCTATGGTGGAAAGTTCTTCGTCCAAGAGTTTATTCATTTCTTCAACAGAACTGGCCACTCCCTCCCCCTCTTTCTTCTGCCCTTCCAAGGCCAGTTGTTTTGTCATTAACTTGTACTCTGATTCAATCTGTTTCATTTTTGACGCCAAGAAATCCTTGAAGAAATCATCCACAATATTCTGAGGCAAACCTGTGTCTGTATTCCCAACCTCTCTCAGCATTGATTCTCGGATGGTCGCTTGAAAGTTTGAGGGGGTGGGGATATTGACTGAAGGTGGAGGGGGTACAGGGAGAGGAACAGGGGATGGGATGGGGGATGGGGTAGTTTTAACTGTCTCCTTGGGAGGCTTAACTACTTTCACTTTCTCTGTAGTAACTTTCTTTTTGGGTGGGTTGACCTGATCTGGAATGGGAATGCTATCTAATGCTGGCGGGGGTGGTAGAGGTACATTTTCTATTTCAATTTCTGTTGTTTTCCCCATCACAGATGTGATTTCTGAAGTCACTTTTTCTCTGTTTGTCTTTCGTTCACCTCTATTGTCTTTACTGTTTGCCTGAGATTTTAAAGGTGGGGCAGGTACAGGAATGTCATCTAGAGATGCAGGCAATGGTATATCAGTCTCCAATTTTACATTCTGAGTCTGACCTACTTTATCTTTTTCTGACCTCTCCCCTTTCCCAGCTGTTTGAACACTCTTAGTGGAATCTTCCTTAGAAGTCTCTGGAGATTTCCTGCTAACTTTCACTTTAGAATCAGAAGCCACTTCTTTCTTTTCCTCTTTCAAATTGGAAAGCTCTGCCTTCTTTTTCTCCAACACTTTCTGCAGATCCACACTATCCATTGATTCACCTCTGGGCGAACTCTCATAACCTTTGACCTCCTCATCCTTCGGTTTCTCTCTGTCTTTATCCTTGTGTTTATGTTTGTGTTTTTTCTTGTCTTTTTTCTTGTCCTTCTTCTTCTCTTTCTTGTGTTTGTGGTGTTTTTTCTCACTTTTGTCCTTGACCACTGACCTAGATCCACTGGAATCTGTATGAATTGTTAGATCTTCTCCGCGGTCTAGGAAGCAGAAGAAAAAAAAGAATAATAATCTTTACCAACAGAATCAGTAGAAGGTCTTCCGTTGGAAACGGAAGACCTTAATAAAAGAAAGCATAATGATAAGGGACGTTTTTAACGCACAAGAAAATTAACGGCATGTTTCTGCGTACTACGTCATCAGTTTCAGAGAGTGGTGATATGGATTGAGAAAACCACAGTATGGTGATGTGGAAAGTCGGATCACGACGTCACGTGATTGCATTAAATCAATATTAAAATTGAGAGATACATGTTAGGTACATAAAATAAAGTAGCCTACCGCGACGGCAGTACCTGAGCGAATCATGTTTAATGATTTGCAAGGAGTCTGGAAAGATAAAATATCGTTAATACAAACGCAAGAATATCCATGATAGTGAATATTTACAAAATACATTATGTAAGGACCAGCGAAGGACGAGAAGAGCAATTCTATCAAGATTTACTTCTTAATTCAAACATTGTGGATTAAATGAAAGAAAAATAAAAACGAAACAAGTAATTTTTGCCTTATTTTCGTTTAAAAATAAGTAATAAGTACGAATGACTGCGCATCCGTTTGAGTATAATGCTTGTTTGTTTCTTATTTTAAAAAAAGTACTTTAAGTCCTCCATTTATCTTATGCTAGCCAAATGTCTGTACTAAAAAGAATGTGTGAAAACCAGTTCCCTGTTGGTTCTGCAGCTTTGTTAAATTTTACCTCCTTAAAACACTCCAAGACATACTTTGATGAATATTGTCATTTATCAAGGACAGATGATACAAACAAACTTTTGTCAAAAAAAATTAAAATCAACACAAAGTCATTTTTTAATGAGTTTCTACATTTTTATTCAAATTCTCACAAAAATGGGAAAGTGAAAAATATTTGTATAGATTAATAAGAATGGTTTCACAGAGGTAGAACTTTGAACATCATAGAATGTTTACAATTTCTTTATATTCTAGAAATTTATATTTTACATCATTTTCAATGAAATAAGACCAAGAAATAAATATCAATCCAGGCATCCATTTTTTGTTTGTATCATCTGTCCTTAATGATGAAGATAAAAACTAATTACAAATACTGTGGAAACACTTATTTTCGTGGGAGTTTAATTTGGTTGGTTTTCGAGGTATGAAGGGACCTACGAATTTATGTCCACCATGAAATGCAGTTTTACACATTACTACTGAACGATTCTTCAACCACGAAATCAAATCCTTCGAACCAATATAGATTCATCAAACCACGAAAATTTGACCCCTCGAAAATATGTGATTTTACAGTAAACAAACTTAACTACTAGGGAGATCACAGAAAAATGTACTTATCGAGCACCTAATATCACAATGGCAGTAGGATCTTCCTTACGTCTAAGCAAGATATGATTATCATTGATGAATGTACATTTAGAAGGTGGGAGATCACCAGGTAACCTATATACAACAACGGCAGTTGGATCTCCCTGTTTACTTGAGCTAAAACTACAGACATTTGAATCACACCTTAATCACCTAGAACCTGAACATATTGAATTTGCACAAAAAAAGTCAGGTTATATCTATATTTGACAAAACCTAAGCTGAAATCAGATTTAGAAAATTCCTATGAGTAACTCTTTTTAATTGAAAAAGAAAGAAGTACAATCCTGAACGTATTGATGATGTGGATTTCAATCAAAACTCTATATTGTTTAAAATAAGAATTTCTTTACATACAATTTTTGATTTATTCTTAGTGTGCTATCTTTAAGTTGTACTGCACTTTTACAGTTTTAGAGTTGAAATATCGTATAAAGTAAAGATCACTTAGTTTTCGCAACACTTTATGTCCGCAAGGAAGATATTAACCCTTTGGTAGCGAGATAAAATTTTCACGAATTGCAGCTACTGCTATATATAATCTTTAAGAATTCTAATATATGCGAAAATAATATATTCGCCAGAACATTGTCTCGCGTAATATCGCTAAGAAATAAAGTAATTTACAGTAATAATTCTATTAATCAAATGGTTTTTCCAGAAAAATACGATTTTTTTTTCAATTTTCATATAAATATGTTATTAGTTACATTATGACTTTTATAATATTGTCACTTTTACAATCATGCATTTGATAAATAACATCCCGTACAACTACAGCTTGATACATCTTCATATATTTTAAAAAGTAAAATTAGTATCCTCTACGTGTAACTACATGTAACAGACAGGTTTAAATATCAAACTGAAATCGAAGAAAATATTAGCAAACTCCTAATATAAATGCTTTTAAAGAATCATATTATATTCCAAGAAATGGAAATGCTTTTTACAATTAAACTTAAACAAGGAAATCACAGTCAAAATTTTACTTTGAAACACCATTTCAGGGTAATGTTTTTCCTATAATTTTGATATTTACAATTGTCCTGTATATTCACACATTTAAAGTTTTTGTACATTATAGTGCTGAACAGTTATTTCGTGTGCATGTTCAATTTTATTTATTTTCCCCTTGGAATGAATATCTTCTGATAACAGACTTTCTAATAACATATCAATATCTCAACGTGTTTAAATCAAAGATAGGCCAAGACAATACACACGCGGGTATTCTTGTGGTGTACAAGAAATCTTCATTTCTTTCACATAGCTAATAAATACTTTTTTCAGAGACACTGGAATATGAATTAGCGTTCCGTCGAATTGATAGAATAAGTCAAATTTATGCACAATTTGATTTTTAAATGTCATTTAGCAGATATTTCAGGTACTGTAATTGATTACCACAGTACTTCTACATTTTATTCTATGCTTGGGCTCCTGCATGATCAAAAAAGCTCATTCTGTAAAACTTCAATTTCAGATTAATGCAGTATGGAAAAATTCAAACAAGAATGCCAGCCACAATAATTTCATCGTGCAAATAAATATCCTAATGGCAATAATGATATACATGTATCAATAGCAGGTATATATTATGCGTAACGTGGGCATTTAGCATGTAACATTACATTTAATGTTTTACTTTCACACAAATAAATCCGATTTTGTTTAACATGCCTGAATTGTAACACTGCCAATTAAGAAAATCATTTCCCATGTCTGATGATAAATACGTTTATATTATTAAGTTCTGTATATTATCCCCAGAATCTACTCTGGTTTGTTTCTATATTTTCTTTACAAAACTCTATATATCTCTTGAATGATAAAAATTTAAGCTCAAAGTCTATTTTCCTTTTAATATTAACATTCCAATGAACACTTATATGAAGCTTTTACTATTCATGAATTGATTATACATGTATAAAAAAAAAAGTAATAAGGAAGTTTTAAACACTTTTTTCAGCATCGCCAATCCGCAAACAACAATATAATCTGTCCTGTATTACAAACAAAAGGAGTCACTATTATGGCGTAGTGTCTAGTCTCAGCACATGCCTTGTAATCCTTGTGAAAGAAAATCATGGTGAGCATTGTGTTGATATCGCGAATATAAATTCAACGATAAGATATAGAAACGTGAAACCGAATCATGTAACAGGTTAAACGCTGGTACGAAAAAGACCCCTTTATTCCTGCTCAATGGTCATTACATGAAAATTTAGATAATTATGGAACTTTCCATCAAAAATTGGTTGTGTTGCATTTAGTTTTCGGTTTTAAAAAAAGTCACACAATCATGATTTTATTTTAAATTGGCCCTCTCTGATTTAAATGCACATCTGCCACCGTTCTGCTCATGCGCGAATCGCGTGATATACACGGTCACGTGACCCCCTCCGTAGCGTTCTGTCACAAAAGCTGAAAGTTTTTTCTGACTTTTATATTTCTTTCCGTGTAAGTTATTTTTTATTACAAAAATAGCTCATTTGTCAGAAATGTCAAATCTCGGAAACAGAATGGGTGGATAAGAATATCATTTCCAAAAATAAGCATGGCGACAATTAACCCAAATCTTCTGTCAGTGTCTCTGCAGAAACGTTTATTCAAGGTGAAAAGAGAATGGGCGCCTACTTATCATATCTGATATGTTTAAAATCTGAAGTAAACGATATTCTTGGTATTTAATAATCATATTATTGATTTAATATTCAACTTTTTGGCAATGTGTAAATTGGAGGTTTTGATAGCAAATTGCTTAATTAAAAACACAAAGTCATGTCTTTTTTCTTAAACTTGTTTTCACTGGGCAACATAACAAATATCATTTTAACCATCTGCCGTCCTTCACTAAAACGATCAATCCAACTATTGTTGTTCATAGGAAGTCCTTTTGTCTTAATAAACTGTGCACAAATTATCATACGCCACTGCGAGGGATTTTCCATAAGAATTTTTCAGTCGTTCGTTGAACGAGTACGACTGACACAATCATTTTTTTGTCATAAGTGACCCACAAAGTGACGTCATTTAACATTGTGACGTCACAAACAGCAAAACTTTACGCTTTATAGAACTAAGTCTTGTTTATGGCTATGTATGAACTAACTTTTTTTTAATCTGAATTGTGGTTTTGTAGAGATAGTTCGCTTTTTGATCACCCCTCGACTATATAGAATAAAAATAACATATAGGAGGGACGTGTGTAAAACTTAGGTTCTTTACAAACCATCGCATGTTTTGAGACTTTTTAGATTCTGTAATTGCTTAAGCTATGAAATAAAACAAACCGAATTTTCTCATTCAACACAATCCTTTGTTTTCATCTGTGAGATTCAGTATCTGACGTTTTTATAGGAAAAAAATCCTCATATACTGTTTAACTTTTCAATTATTCTTTCTTTTTTTCTTCAAATCGATGGGGGAAGCCATGACTAGTACAAACGATCACGTAACGTTATTTTTAAAGTCTTAATCAGATGAGAGCAAAGATAAAAATATAGCGCAATTTTCCAAAGAAGTGGGTCATTTCGTAATTGATTACAAATCTGGATTTTTGTAATATTCCAAATTTGTACAGATGATCAAAGAATGTCTTAAATACAAAAAAACTATGAAAAAATCTACTCACGGGATTACATGTCCCAAAATTTTTTTACACGCCAAGAAGAAATTTCTTCAGAAATGCATCAATCAAGGTTTGACCAAATCGGATAATAAAGAAGATGTAATTAATATATGTCAGACGGAATTACGGCATATGCAAACTTCTTCTCTTAAGCAAAGTCGAATGGCTTAGAAATCACGCATGCGGATTGTAATTAAGAACTTTTGCTAAATCAGACCTTCAGACAAAACAGTAAGAAAGAGAGAACACTGCGCAGTTTAAAGCATGAGTGCTGAACTGTACTGTCCAATATGGCTGAAAATATTAGCTCCAATTTTGTTCGTCATAGAGACGATACTAGGAATCTGTATGAATATGACTGTACTACTGACTCCAACTTTGAAGAAACATATACATGGCAATTTCTTCGTGAAGGATCTTGCTACATCTAACCTTTTGGTCTCAATATGTGTTCCACCTCTACTGACTGTGGCAGTTGTTCTTCCAGAATTTAAATTTCACCTATTTGTCATTCTGGAAGGATTGATGTGCTTTACCATTGTCTCGAATTGTGTATGCGTGGCATGCATCAGTATAGATCGATATGTATCAATTGTTAAACTTGATAAAATGGACCGAAGCGAACTTTATCCGCGCATTGTCATTTGGTTTCTTTCAGTTTTAGGATTCATTTTGCCATTTGGAGCTTACACGGTGTTAGATACAGATGATATGCAAGATTGTTATATATTCCAATGTCGTCGATTACTTTATGCGTTAAAGCCCCAATTCTTGTACGAGATGTACTATACCACGATCTGCGTGTTTTCGTCCATTACGGTAATATGGTGTTACAAATCAGTTTATACAGTTGCCATCAAGAGGATAAAAATAAGAATTCAGGTCACCGGAAGTAAAACAGAGTTCCTTCTTAATTTAGCAAAAATGCAAAGATTTAGAAGAGTAACAAAAATAACAGTTTGTATCACTCTCTCCTTCCTATTTTGCTGGATGCCCTTAGTCGTTGTGTCATGGGTACCAATTTTTGAATCGGAGGGCGATAGAAACGGGAGAGTTGCACATGTCCTTGCAGTTATTATTGCAATGTTGACGAATATATTGAATCCAATATTGTACACTTTTGTCAGACCAGTTCCACAATTAAGAGCGAGAATAAAGAGAGAATACGTTCAAGTAATAAGAAAAAGTTCTAAGATAACCCCTCACACGGGACTTGTAGCACAGACGTCGTATGCAGTGGCAAAGACGACACAACTTATAGTACCTCAACATGATCATCCAACTTCTTCGACAACTGGTTCCATGGTGGAAAGAAATACACCCTCCGACTTTTATAGCACAGATATAGTTTCAGTAAGGAATATTACAAACCATTTCGACGATGAAAGCGAAAACAGCCAGTAGAAAATGTATGGATTCCTTTGTCATAATTGATTTTTTTTTTTGCAATATGTAATTCTTATTAAAAAAAACTTGGTATTTGTTATAACCTTAGACAAGGATTTACAAGACAACGCAATCCAGTTGATTTATTTTGCAAACACTTAAACATATTCTGAAAATTTACTCAATATCTTAAAATAAAAAAGAAAGAAAGCTAGAAAAAAAATCACATTTAAAAAGAAATGGACACAAATAATTAATATATGAACTGAATTTATAAATCTTTTCACAATTTTACAATTGTATACAGAGATATTAATGTAAAAGTTGATGACACAGACAAACAAATTATAGCCTTCGTGAGGATAAGGATGGACAAGTATATAATACAATTACAGATATAGATCTTTACTAATTCTAGGAGCACATTTTGGTAATTTTTCTCAGAATTGTGAACAGTTTTCTTAAAAATGATTGTTTTTCATGAATTCATTATTTCTCTAAATTTAATTGTATTCTTGTGTTTTTATTATTGTGTTTGCGCTAAACATTTATTTCTTTCCTGTATCACTGACGTGCAATTCGTCGCCTTTTCCATTAAAATTGCATTTCTAAGTGCATGTACATATATAATCATATATACCTTTAATTCTTCCAGCCCTATCTGCCTTAAGATTCTGATGGAAGTCAAATATGTTATCAATACTTGAAATTAAAAATGTACAGCTAAATGTATGATTGCAAAAAAAAATTATTTTTCTTTTAAATCTCTAAAAACAGGAACCTAGAACCATTCCGCTGGGTGGATTCGTACGAAAATTTGAAAAAAATGAAAATGATATAAGTTTTAAAAAGGAAAAAGGAAAATGAAAAGTACAAAAATAAACATTTTAAAAAAATGAAAAAGGGCCAACCAAAAGTTTTTTTTCTGTTGTAACCGGACTTAAATAAAGGGACAATTTTTTTTTTTTTTTTAATATAAAATTAATAAATAACAGATTTTTAAGAAAAGAAAAATTCAGTAACATTGCTAGAGAAATCTACATGCTAAGTATTTTATTTTGAAATTTAAAGATATGTATGCCGTGTTAAACAGTATTTTTGCACAGCTGAAACCAAACAGAAATTTCTGGAGTATGATAAGCTACCAAAAATGAAGCATTCTTGCAAATTCGACGAAATTTTATTCGGTATTAACAAAGTACTGGTCGGGAAAAGAACATGATATTCTCATGCATATTTATAAAGGACTGACGTTTATCCTGGATCTGCGCATGTGCGCGGGAAAAGCATCGTGAGAATCATCAGGTCGAGGAAAATATTTTTTGTGACGTCTGTTCAGTGAGGGACACAAATAGACCAATCAGCTCAATGAGTTGCATTTAATGCATGTATGGGTTACTACATAAAATACTACATGTGTTTTTCAAAAAGGCTAGTTTTTTAAATCGCTGTCAGAAAGACTTGATGCATTATGTACATTATTATCTACTAATCTCATGCTCATATTTGCATACAAATGATTAACAATGATGAAAATTAAAGTTTTCCCCACTCCATTGTACAGGACCGTTTGTTTAGAGTTTCCCCGTGCTGTACTGCTAGTGGACATTTTCGGTTGGGTGAACATTTACGGATCTTCAGTATGGAGCGCATCATGCGCAAAAGATATTTTATGTCAAATACAATGTATGGAAAGTAATTTAAACTGCTATGTTTACACCCTGAATGGGATATCGTCAATTATCCCTTTTGGCTTTTTAATATGAACTACATAACATATGTAGATGAAACTTACATACCATACATCTTGCCTTCTTAGAAATATAGTTGGGCTAATAAAATAAAATTGGTCAAGGAATTCCAGGCCTCTAAAAACTATTCCAGTTTGAGGGTACAACCAAGCATTTTGATGAACACCATTAAGAAAAATTAATTCAGGTAGGTAGCATTGGTTTTTTTTTAAAGTGGGTGGGGGGATAGAACAGTTAGAATAAAAATCAACTAGCTCGAAGAAATCTGACAAGTAAAATAGGTTCCAATATCTTTCACTACTAAATTTTATTCATTCACTACAATTTACTGCCAAACTCCAAATTTCACTTTCGAATTAGCCTGAGCCAATGCTGATAGCCTACTTGCAAGATTTTTTATATTATTTTCAAGGGGTCAGAAATACTGTGGTTCATATGTAAAGAATATAAATATATTATTTAGTAGTATTCTGGTTTTGGCATTCGGTATATTGTGCAGATTTATACATGATATTCTGTGGAATACTTTTTGTTGTTTTGAACCATTAAGAAATGCAGAATCGAATGTATCTAATAACCATTTTGATTGATCAAATTATATTATTTGTTTGTATTGGTTATTTCATTTTGGCACAACATGGTTTCCACACTTCTTTATCCATAGTCGCTGACAGCTGTAGAAGTTCACCCAACCGAAAATGTCCATTGAAAAGACAATTGCACATGATTGTTCCTCGGTACAAAAAGCAACCAACTCTGAGGTGCTCTCAATATTGACAACCCCTAACTCACGTGTTTGTAGTAAAAACGTAGTAGACCATCATGCTTTTCGCTTCATTCAGGAGTTTGGACCATTGTTTGCTGTAAACATGCGAGACAACGTGGTCATGAATATTTCAATAAGAGGCGGTTTTTTATCCGACACGGAGAGAAAATAATTTTTATCAAATAATATTTCATAACTTTTAAAAGTGATGGAGTGGAATTGTCTTATTTGCAGAAAGTATATAACTTATATAACTTGATGGGACACCACATATATTTATTACTTTTAAAATAAAACACTAATACGGCATATATAGCTTTAAAAAAAACCATACCACTACCGTAGAAAGAAAAATGTTTTATACAAGAGCTGTAAAGATAGAATCTCACAAAAATCTGAAAAGGAATGCCATATTCGTGAATTAAAAAGATGGGGAAAATGGGAATTTATATTATAAACCATTACATAAACATGTCAGGAGTTCCTGTTATTCTTATTGTATTCAACATAAATGATGATATATATTTGTTTCTCAAATTAAGTCATGAACATGGTGAAGTTACACATCTATAAAGACATTTACTTAGTGATTCTCATAACTATTGACCAGCCCTCAGAAAATGGAAATCGGGTAAAAGCCACTACCGTATTGTTGAAGAATAGTACCTACCTGCTATAATTTCAACATTTAGCTGGTTCAAATCACCTTGTCGTCAATCATGGCAAAACAATACTCCATCCTGGCGAAAAATAAGACTTTGTATTGGACCAACATCAAACAAAAAACACAAGAAAGAATTGGCTGGCTTTAACCTCGGTCTATTCTTGTCAACTTTGTTAAATCACCCATTCTTAAATTCATATATTTGCCTTTGAAAACACGAGACATATTCTAATGCTATTTCTTCAGCATTGTACGTATAGTTTGATGTTATACATTAAACCAATAAAAGAATAGATAACATGGCTGTGTTTTATGCTCTGTGTACAGATTTTATCAATAGTTTGTAGGTTTTTGGAGATTGAGCGCTGTTCGCTATCATTAGCTTCATCATGAATTTCAAATTTATTTACCACTTTTCCTGTTACAATATCAAAGAAGCGCTTACCGTATGACCCAAAACTAGTTCCGTGAGTTCAAATGGAATGAATCAAAGTTTCTCTTGAACACCTTTTGTAAAGCAATTGACAACACAGGTGACTTATCAACTGAAAACGGTGTCTTGACTGTTGCCTTTGCCTTTTATATATTTTTATAGACATCGCTTCAGATATTTATTTACTTGTTTTTAGGGATGTCAAAATTGTCAATAATTGATATTCGAATATTCGATAGGAGTATTCGAATATATTCGAATATTCGATAAAATATATACATATTGCATTATAAAATACATATTTTTACTCTCCTGTCAAGCAGTATAGGTTTTATGTCATTATTTTGGGATCAAAACCAATGTAGAGTTTAAATTGGTATGGTAAATGCACCACAATAATATTTTTTAAATAATTGAATATACATGATATATGAAGAGTACATACATCCAAAATGTAATGATTTTTTTTTAATTCAATAGATTCTTTAGTATGTTCCATCTTAATTGATTGTCTTACTAAAGTCTGCACTGATAAACCCTACAAATTTATACCAAGGAGAACAATTATCTAACGAGGAAAAATTAAAAGCAATTACGTTTTGCTAATCAATTTCCTGATAATGATATTTACATAAACAAGGAATTCATGTGTTTACTGTAAAACAATGTCCTTACAACAATACAGGCTAAGTGTAGGTACTGGGCATTATTATATCACTAATTAAGTGACCAAACGAATAAATTACTTTTATACACTCTTCACACTTTTGGAGTGTCTTTTAATAAAATTCGTATATACTTGATTCAATTTCATAAAAACTTGCTAGATTTTTCTCTCTTTTAAATGCTTGTACACTTACAAACGAATATTCGAATCATAAATCTATATTCGAATATCAACTCATCACGAATGAATATTCGAATATTCGTTGACATCCCTACTTGTATTCCATAGCAAGGCTGTTGAGATCGCTAAAATTGCATATCGCTAAAAATAAATCGCGTGTTATTTGTACTAGTTTCTTTAGTGGGAATTTTAAAATCGCTAAAATAAACTTCTCGCTAAAAATAAGATACCAGCATTTAAGGGGAAATCGCTAAATTCGCGTCTCGCTAATATTTCCACTTATACGGTAGTAACAACGCTCATAAGTTGTACTAGAACAATTATATCAGTTGAAAGTGGAGAAATTATGGACCCTCTGGAAACTTAAAAGGTGGTATGTCTTATGTGTTAGTAAGCAATGTAATGCTCACTAACCAAGTTGAAACATGTCGGGATCTTTTTTCAAAACAGTAACTGCATTCAATCCTTACGTCGGAGGTTCAAATCCCACCGTGGGACGTGGAAACCGGTCCTAAGGGTAATGCAGTAAGACCGTATAATACGAGGTCCCTAACCCAGTAGATGCTGGCACGAAAAAGATCCGAACCGAGTGCCAATACAAGCATAGGTCAAAATTTACAGTTCTCCACGTGCAAATGCTGAACTCTCCATATGTTTGAAATATTCTTGAAAGGGAAGTTACGTATGTAAACAACAAACAAACTACAGAAGTATCAACGAAGTATGACCTGCCCTGCTCCAAAAGGTAGATTTGACCAACCTCTTAGTTTTGAGAGAGCTTCATAATATGTATTTGAAAATAGCTTCATATATTACCAATTTTCGTGGCTTGCAAGCGGCAATCAATTTCAGAAAAGAATGTGACCTTTTTGTCAGGTAAGTGAGCTGTGATGAATTTATCAAAACTTAACATGGAATTATTTTAGCCTCTATTTTCGTCTTCTGGTCATTGTTTTGGTCACAATACGGGCAGGATATGCGTCATTTTTGTCCTCATCAGACTCAGCATTAGGAGTCATGTAAATGCTAAGGTACATGTATATGGCGCAGTAACAAGAAAATGTCTTGACAGTGCGGGTTCATGTAGGTCATTAGGCTATACAAATAATAAATTTGTGTTTGGTTACCTCTAACTTAAATTTGTATTGTATTTTGCAAGTTGTATCCTAATGGTTCGTTTTCAAGGATACAGGGTATAAAAGTTTTAAAAAGTATAAAATTAATGAAATTTCCTTTAGCTCTCTCTGAGCTTACAATTAACAGGGTATAAGAAAAGTATAAATGAAATTTCCTTTAGCTCTCTCTCTGAGCTTACAACTAACACTTTGAATCTATATTATTTAAAGCGATAATTATTCTTAATTAATTTCGTTATTCTTCCCCGAGTTCAATTTTTTAATACGCTACGGGATACGAACCGGTCGAGGTTCTGTTTACCGAATTTAACGTTGGGTAGGCTGGGCACATTGCAAATGTTTCACAACCAAGTTCTAAAAGAACTCAATATCTCACCCTTATTCAGGATGACGGCACCTCGTATCCCTCAATGCCATGGTAGCTTTTGAATAGTGCTTCCTCTTCTACCCTATCCGTATGATAATAACCTCAAGCTTTTTTCTTGTGACACCTCTTCTCTGTGAATACATCAAAATGATTCTCTCTGCCTATGAACAGCTTTATATAGCCAAGGGCTATACCTATATCCAAACAGAGGTGTACAGGATTACGGACTATTCCATTATAGTCTGTGCCACACCAGTGTTTTAAACGTTTATGCCCATTGTCTTCTTCAGTATTCATTACTTTATTTTCTAGTAAAATTACCCAATATGAACAAGCTAGGTGTGTATGTCTCTCTGGTATCTTTTATTTCAAGATCAAAGTGATAACTTGGATCAAGGTAGGAATGAAAATTGTTAATTCATAAAATGTCAATTTGTGAAGCCGCAGCTAGGGATTGTTGTTTCAGCAGAAGTTTGTGCAAAATTCTGCTTTATATTTATACAAAATAAGGAATGTTTTAACTGAGCGCAATTAATTAGTACCTATGCAAATTCCAGCAGATTTTTGAAAAACTACTGTAAAACCACATATTTTTTAGGGGTATTTTCGTGGTTTGAGGAAAATATATTGGTTCATGGGGATTTTATTTCGTGGTTGAAGAATTGTTCTGTAGTAATATAATATAAGTATGTGAAAAATTGCATTTCGTGGCGGACATAAATTCGTGGGTCTCTTCATACCTTGAAAATCACGGAAATTAAACCTCCATGGAAATAAGTGATTTCACAGTATTTGATATCGTCATTCAAACATTCAAGCATCAATAGAAGAACTTGTCTGTACATATTCGAATGCTTTTTAACCAAAACATACAGACAGTGTGCATATTGCCACTTTAAAGCTAGGTGAATTTACGAATTACAGAATTAAGAGCAGCTGTCCATATGTACATGTTTGATGTCAAAAGCCTGGACTTTGATTATCGTGAGGAATAATCGTATTTTTGTAACTTTGGTAAAATTTTGTGATTTTACATGCATGTAATTTCTATTCTTACTAAAAATCCTTGGAGTTTTTAAGCATCTACAGCTGTTGAATACCACTACTCAAACAAATAATTTCCCCTGAGGTTTCTCCATCACTGCCGTCTATCTGATTGTCAACTGTCTGTTAGTAACAGTTTTCGTTTCCTGACATGAGTACAAAAATTTTTTGCGTTTTTCATTCTCTATCGAGAGTTATATTCCGCTACGCTCAAAACACCTCTGTCAACGCTCGTTGTACAAATTCTAACGGCGAAGATTCGAAATTTGAATGATAATTGATTATTGTAAGTATCGATAAAGATGATAATTCATCATTTATTAAGGTCTTCCGTTTCCAACGGAAGACCTTCTACTGATTCTGAAGATTAAGATTATTCTTATTATTCTTTTTTTTTTTCTTCCTAGACGCCAACTTTGAGGCCTCATATCTCACTCATTTCTCAATGGATTTTGCTCAAATTTTCAGACATTATCGACGATAATAAACTCTATCAGAATGCTGTCTAAAATTTCAAAAAGTCACTTCCGGTTTTGAGTTATTTCCCTTTAAACGAAAATTTATAGGCTTTCATTTCCAGACAAAGGCTCGGAGACCACAAAAGCTGGAGCAGAAATTTTACTGATTTTAGGTAACAGAAGGATTGAAGTTGTGCACATCGGTTTTTGTTTTTCGATTTCTGTATTCAAAATGGCGCTATATAGGGGTCAAAAATTAGAACGCCTAAAAGAGCGAAAATTAAAACATATTTTCCTTTTTATCTTGAAAACTAAAAATATTTTGTTAAGACATGTAGAATAAAAGTTGTGCATAATTGCACGAGCTTTCATTTAATATCATTTAAAAGGGGCTGGCCCCTAAAATTAGGGATCTAGGGCCCTTGAAAGTTTTTGCTTTATAACTCAAAAAAGGTAAATATTTCGGAATGACTGTCGATTATGAAGGTTTGCTTTAACATCTTATTATCTCATGAAATTGTTTTGTTCGAGTCTTGTTTTAAATGAGCTAAATACATGACCCATATATGTACAGGTAATTCTTTTCACTCAGGACGTAAACGCGAGCTCCTCATGCGTGTAAACCAAAACAAACTTACTTTAAATGATAAACATGGCTACATTGGATGCTAATATTTTTTAGAATAAGGTTCTTGAAGTGTTTTGTGTTTCCCCCCAAATTATCAATATTATTCACTGACAATTTTCCCTTTTATTTCATTTTTTTTAAATCGTATAAATCAAGTCTACTAAAAATGGAAGAAAAGATAATCTTTTCTGCTTATCATATAAAAACAAACAATACAGTGAGAATATAAAACATAACTGTAAAGCATATACTATTCACAGCCATTAAGTGCACGCCTTTTACATTCACCTTGTTTGTTTACGATTATATAACGCGCCTCCCTCGATAACGCTGGGCAAAGTCGGTCACCGGGAATCAATCGGCGTGTTATCCAGCGACCCCCAGTCAAATACACAAAAGAAACCACAGAATGGATAAATTTAATTAATATGATGAATCTTTCAGATTATTTCATAGTATCTTTGACTGATTATGTCGCTAGTGCATTTCATTCAATAATTTATTTGCTGAATTAAAGTTGCATATAATTATTTTTTTTTATAGCAAATGTTTTTCTCGATATCGAGGTCGATCATGATCTGTTTCACTTCAAATACCATCGAAAACATGCTCCTTTGATTAATTTCTACTATAGTGATAGATTTTTTGAATCTTAAGTTAAATGTACATGTATGCAAGTCAATATACGTCCTTTTGTCGTCATTCTTAAAATGTACAACTGTATACGTCCAAAATATACAAATATCGAGCGTTTTATCAGAATACATCTATACAAAATCCTACATTCACACGCGCCTCCATAGTATGTAGATTGAGACACACATGCGTAACTTATTCCATTGGACAACTAATTAACCTTGAACAAATAATTATTTTCTATTAAACTTGTAATTTTTTGCGAGCAGGTTTCCGTTTATTTTTTTTTTTATCAGCTCTCTTAATGCTTCATTAAGGTTTTAGGGAGACATATAATGTACATGCATGCAAGTACAGAACATGCACGTTTTATAATTAAAGTATAATGCATATGCAAGAGTGCCCAAATATACGCATGTAGAGCCTAATCTGCGTTTAAAATACAGACATTAGAGTGAACTAATTATAGGTCCGCAGAGTTGATTATGAGTTGTTTTTATGACGGGTAGTCCATCCTGTCCAGTCATCGTCACGGTTTGTAACCTCGTAATTACACAGGTAAATACTAAGGTGTCAATCTATATATTTTCACCTATATTTTCCCCCTAAAAAATAAATTACCGAGAGATGTATCGTTTTCTCCTATCATATATTAATTGACAGTATTTATGAACAGCTGTTAAAACACAGGCCTGTGTAAACGGTAAATCAAAAGAAAGGAAATCTGGGGTATGAAAAACAGAAAATATATATAATGCCTCATTCTCTGAAGATTACGTTGTCTTCAGATAACTAAAATACATGTACCAGTAAATTAATGTCCGTCGAATTTTATTTTAATGATAACATTTACTGGTGTGTACCTGTACACGCAGTGTGTCACTTTTTCTAAGCCTTCGCCCAAACGAACAATTTAGCAAATCTTGAATGAATTAATTTACACTATCCCTTCCACATATCCACACACATTCGCCTATACCTAAAATCTAATAAAAATCAGATTTGTGACCATTTCTTTATTTTATCAAGATCGGTTGTAATTAAGAGATCATGTAGGAGTATTAATATTAGTGTCCACTATTGCAAACAGTGATGTATCGTCCACAAATAATCGAATTTCATTATGTATGCCCTGTTACGACGCACTTTGATAAATTACGCACTTTGAAATATATTTTCAAAGTGCGTTAAATTTGGGACCAAATCAACGCACTTTAAAAAAATAAAATTTCTTTTCAAAGTGCGACACGAATGTTTTGCAAATACATTATATAGGCATTAAAAATTGGGGCTTACCTTGGGGGTGTATCCTTTTTCAATTTAAATTATTAAAATCTATAAGTCTAGAATTTGTTTTATGCATTTTTTTCAAAGTGCGATGCCACAATGCCCTCAGTTATTGCCTGACGTCACGGCGTCAGGCTGTATAAGGATTGATAATTGCTTGATCCGAAACTAATAGATCATACCCAGAGAGCTAGATTTTGTGCAAGCTGATTTACATTGGAAATCTTTTACCTGCATTTTAAAAGAAACATTTTTCAGGGAAACAATGATTTTACTGATCCAAAATAATGCAGTATTTACTTTGTTTACTCTGTCTGCATGAAACAGATTAATCCATGCGATTTACCGTTTCAATGTGTCCGTGTATCTTTTTTTCTGCATTTCTATACTACGCAGCACAGTTAAGGTTACAAATGGAAATATCGGCGATTTTTTAAGATAAAAAATACATACTTTATGAGGATGGGCGATTCTTTTTAGTAATTCACTGATATCAAAAAAATGTAATGTGGTTTAAATCTACATGTTGGGGACATTTAGATTTTTTTATTTAGACTTGTAATGTGATGTCGACGTCACATGACTTTGGCAATAAACTTAAAGTTTAGAGGTCATCTATAAATTTCAATATTGCAAGGGCATAACCAAGTTAAAAATCTTAGTTTATTTTATAATCCTTTCCAACACTTTATGTAGTTTGTGAAAAGTGCTGCGAACCTATATAGATTCCCTTTTTTTAATTGTTAAAATTTAATTTGTTGGACTGCAGGTTGAATATTTTGCTGGTCAACTACATTAAATAAAGCTATAAATAATTTATTTGCAAGATTTCAAGAGGTTCGCAGCACTTTTCAAATATCTTAATGCTTCTTGAGTTCATGTGTAAAATTTTGACAAGATACATTGAGGGTATGCCCTTGCAATAAATCGATTTATTAGGGCCCTTCCATTACTTTTTCAATGAATCTGCATACAAACACACGACAGTATCGCTTGTCTGGAGAATGCAAATGCAGTTTAGAAATAAAATACTAAAATAGACATCGCATCCAAGTTAACAGCTTTTTATTTTACTGCAAATAATATTTTATTTGAGAACAAAAGACATTTTTCATTGTACAAAATGTGACTTGATCAGCCTCTCACTGTGTTTAAACTGCGTCATTTTTGCGAGATGACGTCACATTGACAAGTGCATTGCGATCGATGCATCGTTTATATACTGTTGTGTGGGATTTAACAAACGACAAAACTATATGTAATAGTAAGTTTGTATGTAGTATACAGCTATCCAGCTATTTGAAATAGCAAAAAATGTCATTTTGTGGTATTTTGAAGATCTTATATCATATGTGACGTCATAGTAAACATTTCCCGTACAAATTAGGCCCCTCCTCCTTACTGTAACCTTAACTGTGCTGCGTACTGGATCAGTCCATTTACATTCTACGAAAGGGGTGAATCGCTCTTTTCGCGCCAAATGTCACGAGTAAGCGATCTTCGCGCCTTTTCTTGGATTGTTCTATTGTATGAATGGGGGTGCTATCTTCCATGGAATAATTGTTATTGTAACCTCCATCTTCATACGATTCAGAAATTCTGTCCTTATTCTTATCTTATTCCTTAAAACAACATATGAATCGTATGTATCAGAATATGGACATGCAAAACAAGAGAAATGATTTTTCTAATTTGTTTCCCCTCTGTTGGTTTATTCCATATTTTAATGGACTAGTCCAATCACCATAAACGATCGACGCAGTTCAACCAGATTCCAGACGATTTGACGAAAGAAATTACCTGTGCGAAATCTTGGATTTCTTTTCCACAAAGGCCTAAATGTTGGTTTTACCTATTTCGTTCTCAAAAAATTATAGTACCCACCTTTCAGAAAAAAAAGATTAATGAACACAAACTACAACTGTTTACTTCATTGGAGGAAATGCTTTCCTACAACATATGTATTTACATTTATTTAGTTATATCAATTCTCTAAAATGTTCACAATGAATGATTTGACAACAGATTTCAGAATAGGTGTAGCTTCAATGTAGATAGGGGTAGATCAATGTACTTGCAGAGCAGTCAATCGCATCATCTCGGGTCTTTTCGTCAAAGGTCGGAAAACAAACTTGAATGTATCGACATCATCGGATGTTAAAAATTTATACATTTCCTGTTCATAGTAAAAAGGGAGTTAGAAGTCCCTTCTATAGTGTATTTTAGATAATATCATTACATTGAATAAAGTTAACTCCATATTCCACAGATACTAGGTCTATATACATCATCCATGCTTTTATTTCAAAGTTTGTGAAAAGGGGGGGGGGGGTCTTGGCGTATAAATTAACAATACATTTGTGGTCTCCTTCCCTAGATAAGGCCCGAGGAGTGGGACCGAGGAGTTACGATTGGCAGAAAACCCACATACATTAACCATTCTGTTAACAACTCTTCAGAATGCAGCAAAGGCATCGTTCTTTTACGAGGAGTGTTTGGCATAGTCTAAAACAAAGACCGCGTTTTAAATCAACAATAATTTTACTTACTCTTTTTAAAACAGGATCTGCTGTATTAATTTGAAATGAAGTGTATATTTAAGAACGTCATACATTAATACAGATTTTAATGTTGCATTATTTACTAATATACACTTTGTGATGCATTCATGTCCTATAGACATATTTCTAGTTAAATCCCATCGTCTCAAGCCATGGTCCGGAGTCCGCATATAGCTCTCTCCCCAGAGTGGGAGAGGATCGTACATTTTGGCCGTGGTTTGCGACCATGGTTAAATCCTTAGCTAAATCATAGTGTTGAATCTAATAAATTCTTCCAATTTGATACTGTATATGCTCAGAAAAAATAAGGCTGAACATACCCATTCATTCAGACAAGTCAAGGTTACTGACAGAGAAACTGTAAATTCGCTACAGTATTTGTACCTGTAAAACATGGTTGATACATGTATAATGCAGGGTGGGACATGACCTTGACTCAAGTTCAAGGTCACTAAAGATAAGATGTTTTGGCTGGATTCATGGACTAAAAGAATATATAAAAAACGTGTGTGTACTTTTCCAGTCGGTAATACACATACCGTATGATCCCTATTAACCACCCCAGCCCCCATAAACGCCCCATAGGTCTTTTTTCAATTATTAGAAAACAAGGGCCCCCTCTACAGTGATTAAAATAATCTAGAATCGTATCAAAAGTCTGCCAAAATTTGAACAAAGTGAAAATGTAACTTGTCTATTATCCAATTTCTCAGCGGAAAATGAATCATATCGCATAAATTGGGTGGATTATCCTCACTTAAGGTAAAGTTCGACATTATTTCAGCTGTTCTTTAAAATTTTTGAAGTATAAGAATGACATCAAATATTAATATGAAGAGAATACCAAAAAAAAAACCGCCTCCTTTTCGAAATTTTCTAAGCGCCCGGGGCGGTTAATAGGGATTATTCGGTATTAGATTTTTATAACAGAGTTTGTCATTGCTTGACGCAAGGTCATTTAGAAAGTTCAAGTTCACATACATTCCTTTACAGCGTTTTTCATGGCGAAACATTGCTTGATGCAAGGTCATTTAGAAAGTTCAAGGTCACATACATTCCTTTACAGTGTTTTTCATGGTGAAACATTGTAAGTTTCTTCCTTTACAAGCCTTTAGGCTGCTTACTTGTATAACTTTATAATGTGACTTGACCTAGACTCAAGGTTACGTCTTCCTATCCGTAGCTCCAACGGAAGACCTATTCGTTGCTTTGCAACGAGCTCGGCTCTAGTTTTAATCTATAATCCTTCAGACCGAGTTATTTTCAAAGTTTTTAGGGAACTATTTTGCGGAGCGAAAATTAAATCTTAATTAAAAAAATCCTTTTAAGGTGCAATAAAGTAAAATAAATAATGTTTTCCGATAAGAAATACAATTTTAAAAAGTATTACTAATACAACTTTTAATCATTTACAATTTTTTTCAAGAATCTTGTATAACAAGCGTTGACAGAGGTGTATGTGGGAGAGAAGCGGGAACGACATCTCTGGATAGAGATTGTGCGTTTTTGTAATCTGATTTTCAGTAAAATGAATTTGACAATATATACCATTTTCAGTTTTCCGTGAAGGAGTTTCTACAGTTACTCATATTGTAGGTATACTGTATACAGGGAAATTTTCGCCCCCGTTTTAGTTTCACCCCTTTCGCCCTATCCACGGTTGGGCGAATTGAGAACAGGGCAAGTTCACAGAAAACAGTATAATTTCTTAGACAGAACTGTGACTGGGTGAATTTGATTTAAGATAGGTCGAAAATGTTTGCCAGTGTAAAGGGGCAAAAATATTGCTGGGTGAAAGTAAACCTGTATACATTTATTAATCTTTGTAAATGCACAGGTACATGTAAGTCAAACTGTTTAACGCAATATGTGTTCTTGGGTTCATTTGCAACTAGGCCTCACATAATTTATACATAATGATTTTCGTGATAAAACAGAGAATCGTTCTTGCATGTCCCTTAATCTCTTGAATTTTTTGCAAATGTGTGTGTCAACTTCAAATTAGAGAAAAAGAAAAAAAATAACATACACTTTTGTGGTCTAAAACAAATTTTATTAAAAAAAAAATAAAATAAAGTGTAAATGAACATTCATCATACAAAACAAGAGTGCAACAAAATTAAATTAACTTATAAAAAACTGACTACTTTGGCACTAAACTTCCATTACTGGTACATGTTTATAACACATTCATGTATGGTTTTCTGATTCTTTTTTTTAAATTGATTCTTGTTAAGCATTCATGTTACTATTAATAAGATTATCATTAAAACATGTGGTGTTGAGGTCGTGGGGTCCAAACACATTTTTCAATCTTATAAAACAAAACTACTACTGTATAAACGTACTCTGTCATCTGATGTGTGGATAGAATAAGAAATAATCTTGTGTGTAATATTAAGGCAGTAATAAACCTTGAAGAAATCTCAGACACTGATTTTCTTATACAGTGAAAACTGATTAATCAGAAACTTGTGCAATCCTTATCCTTGTAAAATTTGTAAGTGCATGTCAGATAAGACAGGTCTCAATGTATAAACTTGTCAGGTGCTGAGTAAATCAGGTCCTTTAAAAAGGAACTTGTTTTCAGTTTTTTAACGAAAATTTTACGTTCACACATGTACGAGGGGTGTTAGAAAAGTTCGAGGACAAGTTCTATTGTGAACGCGTTATTTCCACGAAACCGGTCAAACTTTCGAGATAAAATCTTAACCTTTTTTCCAATAAAATATACAAAAATTTGGTGCTCTCCGGTGATCATTGAAATGTATACAGCTTTTTTATTTTAATAAAACTTGCTTCAGTTAGCATGCTATACATTTTGGCACGTTTACATCACAAAGACTCTTTATTAAAATTAAAAATTGCACAATTGTAGCACAAAGAGATTTATGATATTTTCCCTGCCGTTAAAGTATTCATGAAACGTCACTTGGAGAAATTTTGAACAAAATTGGAGGGTATATGACTGTTTTATAGCCGTTTATGAATGATCAACGCGTAAAAAACACAACCAAAAATCGGAACGTCACTGAGCGTCATGGAGCACTGCACTACGTAAAAATTATGTGTGCAGACAGGAAAATGTCTAAAAAGAGATTAAAATGTTCAAGATGCCTCCGGGAATTTCCTACACATACAAAGGACAACTTTTCAAAATGGTTGTAGCTTCATAAGAATGGAAAGATTAACATTTTGAATGATTAACTCCATCGATACTTCAATACCTCTTTATCGCATGGATATTGCGTTGCGCCTAAACGGTTTTGCATAGTGTCTTCCCACAAATTTTTATTAAAATAGAAAATTTGGTGTTATGACTATTCATCAAATTTTCTATTTTAATAAAAATTTGTGGGAAGACAATAGTTTCAAAATCTGATCGATCAACTGCGTAGACTTTTTTAAAGATCTCAATAATATCCGAATCAGTACAAAAGACATAGTAGAAAAGTAACATGTCTTGATATAGATATTCAATTTTAAAGAAGAAAAATGATAAGAAAAATCTTAAGAAATGAAAGATTTATAGAACTGCGACAAAGATTAACGGGTTGAAATCTGGTTGTCACGTCGCCTTACGTCAAATGATTGCTCCGTGAATCCCATGACCTCATAGTAAAAAGCGTTGTAATTTTTCAAGATTTCATTATATGGTCTTAATTTTTTACATAACAATAAACAAAATGTAGGAATTTATTCAGACATAGGTCATACTTCACATTACACAATAGATTTTCCGTAATTTAATGTGTCCCCGAACTTTTCTAACAACCCTCGTATATATAATACTACAACATCAATTTTAGCACAGTGATCAAAGAGCAAAATATCAAAATTCTAAATACTAATTACTAAAACAAAATCCTGGACCAATTAATTTAAAACAGTAATACAATAAAACAACATGAAGTGCTGGACGGATTTAAATGAAATCATTATGATTTTCAATATTAGAATAAAATTTTTTTTCAATATCACAGCTACGCTTTTTTGAAAGGTCTCCCATGTCAGACAATATACATTAATAGTATATTTATCAGTTGCCGATCATTTTTTTGCGGGTTTTGATGGTGCTGGGTTACGTTTGCCGATTGCCAGTTGCCTTGTTGCCTGAACTCTGGCTCTACTCTGCTCACGTTCAGCTTTTTGCTAAAAATGAAATGTTTACTCGATAATAAAATATGGTTTCGGAATATCATTGAGGGAGTCACGACAGCAAGATTCCAGTTCCCCGAAAAGCAAGTCGATTTCCGAAGGCGCAATCTTCTTACAATATAACTTTAAATGAGCATGCCTTTATTTGGAACCTATCAGTACTTTTCATATGATTAAAAACATCACCAGGTGTTCCAAAAAGGAGTGACTGTATAAATTGATCAAACTGGCAAAAATCAGTCTTTTTTTTTGATGATTTTCAGGAAATCGGCAAAATAAACTATGTATTAAAGGAAAGATGATACAAACAAAATATGGAAACCCTGACTGGTATATATTTCTGGCATAATTTTTGTTGCAAATGATGCATCTAATAAATTTCCGAAATATTAAGAAATTGTAAACCTTCTATGAAGTTAAAATTCTACCTTTTTACAGCCATCCTTATTAAACTATACAAATATTTTTCATTTCAAATTCCATTTTAGTGAAACTTGATATAAAATATCAAACTACATGGTTAAACTTGTTCGTTTTACTTATTAAAACATGATCGGGTTGTTCTTTTCAATTTTTTTGACAAAAGTTTGCTTGTATCATTTGTCCTAAATGCTAAATTTACAATATGTTAGTACCCTCTCTTGGTATCTCCTCTCATAGTAATCCATGTCTGTTTCTCCCGGCTTCTTCATGGCAGACATTCTTTCTGCCAAGTCCTCATCAACTTCTTTGTCAGTAGGCTTACCTGGTTTTGTACAAACATACAACAAAGTTGTTAAATGTTTTAAGTTTATTTTCTACCTAGCCAAGTGTTTCAGATTTCCTACTCTACTTCAAAAACATAAATTACAAGAGGGCTATAAAAAATTTTGTCTACCTGAGATGAAAATATATTGACTGTCAAAATATACTTGATGAATGAAACCTCAGATTTAAAGATTAAAAGTATGCATTTTTCATTCTAACTATGTACACTTTTTGTAAGTCTTTTCATTTACAATAGCAAAAGATTTTTCAATTTACTTCAATCAGCTCTTTTGAAAAAAGAAATTAGAAAAATTAGAGCTAAGAAATTTATAGTGAAAAAAAAAAAGTGTTGGAAATTGTAAGTTTGTGAAAATATTCTCACTACATTTTTTTCTGGCATCTTTATGAAAAACATTTGAATCTAATACATAGAGGTATAATACCTTTAATGGCTCTTTGCATCATTTTGTGGTGCTTTATGGACTGGACATTGGCTCTCAGGAATGGATGATCGGATGCTGTGATTGGTTGTTCCAGAAACTCCTTAGAGGGCGCTCCTGTTATTGATATAAAATGTAGTTTAAAAAATCGCCATTTTCCATCTTACTTTTACAATCTACATGTACTGTAGATCACTTAATTTAAACAAAACCTTATTTTTGTGGGGAAAAAAATGAATATCATGCACATCATTTCTTGATTAGGATACATGCAAGATTTTTTGCTAGCCAAGGCCTTCCAATTAAAAATATGAAGAATAGATTTTCGATTGGACACCCTTGGTTACCGAAGACACCTGTAAGTGAATCAATTGTCATTTCCAAAACATCCAATCATAAGAACTGATTATAACTGAAGTATGGAGATACTAGTAAGGAGATATAATTCAAGTAATAATTCAACAATGCAAATTGGTAGCAGATTAAACATAGAACGCTAAAACATCAGAGATGTGTTCAAGTGCCATGGAGAGGAAGGCATTCCTTTTATCCTTATTATGATTTGGCAAACAGAGAAATCTGTAGACAGTTCAGAGTCTAAATAATAAAGTTTCAGTAAATCATTATACAATTTTTAAATCTTTGGAGAAAACTAATATAGGCCACTTTAGCCTACTGTTCAATCCATGTCCATTGCATACTATTTTCTATATCATGAATAAAATACATCTTGAACTATAATCCTTCTTACATGTACCTATGCCACTTGGATCCAGTCTCATGTACCCATCCATTAGTGAGGAAAATCCAGTGATCCCTCCCATGGCCTGGTAGGGGACGTCCTGACCCACGGAGTGACCCCGGGCTATTCTCTCATCCTTAGTCTCTATCAGCATCTCGTGAGCTGAGTATGGATTTCCACATCCACATGTAAAGGAACTGTGGAATCTTGTACAACCACACTTGCCTGAAGAAAAGTGTAAACTCTCAAAAATTGGCATGTATGAGGTCACACCAACTATGTTGATTATACTGTATTTATAGATCATGACTTATAGATCAAACTCATGGTGGTTATGCAAAATAAACAAACAAAGAAAAAAAATTTCCTCTCTTTCAGCAACTTGTGAATCATTATGTGCATACACTGTTTAGGAAAATTTTAAAGAAAAGGTGCCTGCTAGTACAGTGAAAACTGTTTAATCTGGCACATGCATGTCTAATCCATCACACTGTGAATTCCGAAATTAAATTTCTTTCCTGTTTTAAAATTTTCATATTCTTTACACTATGCAATCCAACACCCTGTCTATTCCGAAACAAAATTCATCTCCTAGTGTATGTTGGATTAGACAGTTTCACTGTACAATAAATAATATTTCAAAATAATCAATTTACCATCAACCATTGTAATCAGGGTACAGTGTATTAAGGGGATGAAGGACCTTTAGCTGGAAAAAAAACCTGTCATTCAATTTTTTTCATATTTTGTATATCTCTTATTTAGTATGCCCCACACACCTTAAAGCAGATACATCAATAGGTTTCTAGATTTATTTCTGAGATATTAAGTGACAAATACTATGCCCCACAGTGTCTGAGTGAAGTTTTGATTCTCCGTATTTCCGGGCCCATTACTCGGTCCATAATGGAATTTTTTCAGCATAGATAAAAAATATATCAGCAAACATGTGTCTTTTAAAATATGTCAGAGTATGAAAAGGGTTAAAAATTCGAAAAAGCAAGATTCTTTGGTCACACTGCATCTGGAGACGGAAAATTATGTTCTTTTTAAGACAACTTAAACGACAAAAAAATTAATTTACAAAAAATCCTATCATTCAATATTTGAAAAATTACGTCGAAATGCAAGTTCGTCATGTTATTGACTAACTGCAAAAATATTGATCGGTGAAGCTGAGCTCAATATTGCACAGGGCATAGTTAAACAAGGCATGAGTATGAGAAAAACGTGTCATGTTTACATTTCTCGAATACGGGAAAACCCTACTATGACGTCACACATTTGCGAAATAAGCCAAGTAAGATATAACTACAATATTTCCGTCAACAACCATGTTAAAATATTTTTTGTGTTCTGTAATTCATAAAATATCCCACCATGTACTGATCATGACCCGTTTTTATGATATTATACTACCCGTGTTTTACCTTGTATATAATCTTACTGTACTAAGATCCACTATGACGTCAGCGACTCGTTGGACGCGCAGTGTAGGGAAACAGAAGAGTGGATCAATCTATTCCATAATATAAAAATATTTGCGAGAAAGTTTGAATGTTTTTAAATATTTTTATACAAGATGGTGAACTCAAACAAACAGTCATTTTTTTTCTTCCAAATACTGTGGTTTCAATCTGGTTTTGTACATATTTTTTCAGAGATCATGACGTAATTAAACTGAGTCACGTGACCATACATCCTTCGTCCCCTTAATCCAATCATGCATGCTCTACCTGTCATGCCACAATGCCAGCCACAAAAAAATGAAGTAAATAATTTCTAATTAACAATATAAGGTTAATTTTACACAAGTATACTATGTATCCATTACCACTTTTACACTTGTGTGGGGCTTTGGCTGTGTGCTCCTCTGTGAAGTGTTTACATGTACATCGGATGGACTGACTTCCGTTCAGTGGGACGTATTCATAGGAGTAACAGCCACAACCTTTGACCTTACAGGGTAACAAGATAGGGCGGTCCTGTGGGAGGACTTCAAAATCTGTCTTATGTTGTCTATATCTGAAAAAAACATTTATTTAAAAGATGTACAGCACAGATAATTAATGTTTAGCAGTTATTTAAAATTATATGTAATTGTACACCCACCTTATACATTATAATACCATAGAATTATACAATCATGTAGATACATTTGTGGTACCATACATATACATAAATTATATAAATTAAAGGTGCATGTATATAATAGCATTTGTTGCTTTTAATTATACATTTAACATCTAAATTACACACACACAAAAATTTGGCTTTAGAGAATAATATCATATTTGTCATTGTGTATATCTAATACATATGATATTTCAAAAATCTTAAATTATCAGTGATTGAAAAGTACCAGTACCTTACACATGTTACAGAAAAAACTAATAGAAACTTATAAGTGTTTTATAATCCACTTATTAGCAATTTATAAGTCACTTATAAATTTTGAAATTTACCTATAAGTGTACTATAAGTCAAAGTAAGTATAAGTGAGGAACAGATTTCATTAATACTTCACTTATAAGTAAAGATGAGCTACATATCAGTGAATATTTCACTAATATACCTCACTTATAAGTGAAGGTCAGTATAGTATGAGCAAGTATAAGTGTGGACTTAGAATTTTTACCATATACTAGACTTCTCTCAAGGAGCATTATGGGTATTCAAGGTAGCCAATCAGAAAGTTTGTCTCTGCAGAGATCAGCAACAAGAATTTGAAACCAAGTTTGTGTCTGTGAAAGGATGTTAGAGATTTTAGATTTATTTTGAGTATGCCTTCACATCAGGTACAACAAGTAGATTCTATTTACATCATCATGATCATCTCTCTATTTTAACTTCCTTTGCCTGAAATTTTGAATCAATTGACTCAGTTGCTTATAGATTTCATAAATTTGAAGAAGCCTCAAGGTCATTAAATCTTGTTGCCTTTTTGTTCAACATTCTTGTTTGTAAACTGAATTAATATGTTAAGTTTGCATCATCAAAGAATTGTCATATATGAAAGGGACTTTTTTCATAAAACTTTTACTTGATTATTTCATCTAAAGTGAAGATACATGTGTATATGCAGAGACATATAAAACCAGAGATTCGCAACTCTCCGAAATCTCGCGTAATCTCGCGGGTCCTATTGTTTTCAATTTTTCAAATCTCGGACTGTGCGAGACTTAAAATGGAGGCTACCGACGATGTAAACAGAAACTTTTTAATTAATCTTTTGACTTAAGAAGGCGATAAACAGACTTTTTTTTAATGTTGTTTTTAATGCTAAAGAAATATAATTCGGCATTTAGGAAACCAATTCGCATTTATTTTACGCTTTAAATTGCCTTGAAACTAGTGTTGATGTTATGTATTTTCTCCCTGTATTAATCAGGTCTGGTACAATCACTAGATTTAGCTACAGAGCTTGATTTACCTATATAGTTTTATCTACCTACCTGAGGTAGCTTTATTTAGCTACCAAAGTGATTAATCTCTATTAAAAGGCATTTTTCTAAGGGTGTGCAGAGAATATCATTTTGATGCAGTGATCATTTTCAACTTCGAACTCATGAAAAAATCCCTCTTGGAAAAATGTCTTTTTATGCCCAATTGCAATCAAATTTCTGAAAGTTTTGGGGCTATTTATGACAGTTTGAACAGTTACTCCTTGAATGAAATGACAAAGAAGTTATAAGTTCCAGTTAACACGATAATAGGTCGGTAATTATTCAGCACAATGTAAGTAATCATATTCAGGCATGCCTCACCGAGAGGACAGTTAACCAAACAATGGAATTACATGTTTTACTCTGAATTGTCCAAATCTAGCTATGTATAAACTATCTCTGCTCTGACCTGAACTTGAACTGTTTTTTTTTTAGCTTCCCTAGTATAAATATAGTCATTTAATTGCGACTTTTTGTCTCTTTTTATTAAAAAGAAAACTTTCGAAAACTTACCTTCAAATAGCTAAATAAAGCTACCTGAGGTAGGTAAATAGAGACTATTTTCCAGCCAGCATTCCCTTGAGAACATACATGTAGCTAAGGATCCCATGAACCAATTATTTGGGGACAGTGAAATCATCAAAATGTGTCGTGTCATCATGAGATTACTATTGTCTTACAACCGCATTAAAAAAAACAATGAATCTCTGATTCCATGAAAACAGATAAACAAAGATACTGTATATATATTTAATTTGCCAAGTTGACAAACAATTCATAGAAATTTTAGATAAAGATAATAGTGATTTTTGTTCTTTTTACACATTGGACACCCAAAAAGGTCCATGTATATTTATCTTTTCTAAGGTCCAAATCTATAGAAAAGTAGCCAAATACATTGCTACATACATTAATTTCAATGTGTTTATAACTTTCCATGAGAAAAAATGCATAATATAGAAGTTTTAGGAATTAATAAATTTACACATATTTTTGTTGTTTTCACACTGGACACCAAAAAAGGTCAATGTATATTTGTCTTTTCTGAGGATCAATCTATGAAAAAGTAGCCAAATACATTGCTACATACATTAATTTTATTGTATTTATGTCTTTCGATAAGAAAAAAGACATATTTTGGAAGTTTAACGAATTATTAAATTTGCTCAATTGTCTTCCGTTCACACATAGGGCACCAAAAAAGGTCAACGTATATTTTCTTTTCTGAAAATCAAATCTATGAAAAACTAGCCAAATACATTGCTACATACATTAAATTTAATGTATTGATAACTTTCAATGGGAAAAAATGCATATTTTAGAAGTTTTATGAATTATTAAATTAGCACATTCTTATCTAAAAATAGGCCATAATAATCTAAATGTGAAGTTTATTTTCGAAAATGCATGATTTATCGCACTCAAATACTACAAACACTATTAGTCTGAATGATTTAATCACCTTTGACATCTACATATGTGCACGGGTCAATGAACAACCAAAGAAAACAAACCGTAGCAATGTTTACATAAGCCGTGAGCTCCCGAGGCAGGGACGCGTGGCCAATTAATCCATTGTTTGCATGTTTTTGACACCCAATGTACCGTTAAATGAGGCCGTTATCATCTTTGGTGTCTATAAAAACAATGTACTTAATTGATTTACTTTCATGAACAGCGGTTGGTACTTAAAAAGCGATATCTTATCTCTCGGTCAATAAAAATTTCAAGATGGCGCCTGGGCTGGATTCTCACTCTCGCGTTATCTCGGGGCACGCGAGAGTTCGTGGTTATTTGGAAGCTCTTGTAAGAAGTTGTGAATCTCTGGTTTTATATGTCTCTGGTATATGTAAAACATAGCTTTGAACATATCATGCAACCCCTGCATGGTTGGAAGTTCTGTTCTAAATTAAGATCTTACTGGTAGTGTTGTACTTCACTTATAAGTGACTTATAGATGACTTATAGATGACTAATACTTGATAAAGTATGAAGGGTTAATGCTTGACTTATAAGTCACTTATACTCACTTATAAGTGACTATACTTGCGTAAAGCATAAGTGGCTAATACTGGCTTATAAGTCCCTTATAGGTAAAGCAGCTCATTTGCATATAAAATCCTAATGAGTAACATATTAGTCACTTATAAGTTAAATGTATCAGTGAAGTGTAAGTCCAGAATAAACAACTTATAAGTAAAAGAATAAATCACTTATAAGTCACAACTTATAAGTAAAAGAATAAATCACTTATAAGTCACTTATCAGAAATTTCTGTAAGGGAGCTGGCATTTAATAAAATTCAAATGACTGTGCATGTGCACAAATTAAAATCATATTATCATTTACCTGTGATTGCAAAAGCAGAGTGTTTCAGGCCCTACTAGTTTACAATCCATACCCTCAGGGTTAATCCAGCAGGTGAAGATTCTGTTCTTCATTCTCTGAAAAGGTAAAAAAAAAAAAAACACATGAAAGGATGAAAAAATCTCTGAAGGTTTATTTAAAAACTGAGAAAAAAACTGTCATTACAATATTCTCTAACAGTACATGTAACAGATTAAATAATTTCCTTGCAATGGAGATATGAATTTTTTACAAGTAATATGTCTATATCTTGTCATATACATAATTATAAAAAAAATCATTCTGTATTACAGAAACACAATATGTGTGTGGCAGTCAGCCGGGTTCGATTGTCGATGGCCAGATAGCTCAGCTGGTAGAGCATCTGACTGGAGATTCATGGGGCCCATGTTCGAATCCTGGTCTGGTCTGCTGCATTTTTCTCCTTTCAGGTTTCACATGTATGTGTGTATGCTTTTACTTCAAATTAGATTTTTAAAAAAAAAATGTATCTCACCTGTGGGATGACTCTCTTTTTGTACGCTTCATATTGTTCAGGTGTAAACAGGACTCCTCCGTCATCGTCCCCAACTATCCTAAAAATAAATACAAACATGAATTGTCTTACATTTTCTCAAGCTCTGTATTGATATTCAAATTTTAATAGGGGAAAAATAAGAGAAATTCAATGTCTACTTTTCTTGAATGTTGTTTCTAGTCATTACCTTTTATAATTTAAAAAAAGTTGTTTGTTGCAATTTGAAAAACTGTTAATTTACATTTTTGATATTCATAACAAATTTTGAATTATAACATTCCAGACATTCTTTTAAGGATCAGTATATCATCCTCTAGTTTAGCTACAGATCTGTAGCATTATGGTTTTATGTATTTGTCTTTGACATGGTCAAAGACAAATATATAAAAACATAACATTACAGATCTGCAGCTACCTCTAGTTTACTTAAGAAATGCGTGTTTATTTCATGAAATTGTGTTCAACATACTAGGAACAGTATGAGAAATATAATAAATATTTCATCCACTAAAACTGATGACAGTGGTTAAAAGACAGTCATGCTGAAGAAATTTATTTCTTAAGAGAAATTTAAAATTAATCTGTTCATATATCCGACTGAATACAGAAGAATACTTAGGTGTTGGTTTAAAAGTACGTACTAAACATATTGATCATTTTGATACGAAGAAAAGTAAAGGATCATAAAATTTATTGCTTATTTTCATAAACCTGTAAACCATGTACGGTGATCAGAGGAAATTCAGGACGAATTTTATTTATATTGATTTTCTTCAGAAATCTCACCTTTTGTACTCAGCATATGCGTCAACAGAAGCGGCTGCTGATGGTCCGAACTTAAGATGATATTGTCTAGCTGCCATTTATATGAATATTATATAGAAGACAATTCTTGTCAAAAATTTTCGCTAGATACATGTAAACAATTTTGAGGAACTCGCGATTTCAAAATAAAATTAAAAACTTCAGATAGAATGATATTTTCCGGAAAGATTTTTTTATAAAATGTTTCTTTTAAAAATAGAATTGTTGTTTAGAAGATAAACAATTCTTTATTAATTATTTCAGCAAATAATGCTGTTTTGTAGGTTCCTTGCAGTTAGCATGGCCTGGGTTGGGGGGTCTTTCCACCTATTTTTCAGCAAAGTCAAATAAGGGGGAAAAAAACATGCCGTAGGTCACAGGCACTTGTTTTGGAAATAAATTTTAATCCATAGTCAAAGGCACCTGTCGTTACTCATTTTTCTTTAAAAATATATACATCTACTTACTTTATTATTGGATATTATGTGCCCATAATATAATAATAACACAAGTGTTATTATTAGTAAGTTACGGTTTGAATTACCGCAGTTTTTTTTTTTTGGGGGGGGGGGGGGGGGATAACCAAACACTTTTTCACCTGGACGCACTGTCATGTTCTACCAAACATTCCTTGACAGGCAAAAAAAAAAAGAGCCCTTTCATTTGGACAAGGATTGATTGTTTTGGTATAGGTAGAATTTTTAGCGAGGATTTAATTTTGGATTAGCGAGGGTGCCGAGATCGCTTAAATTGAATATCGCTAAAAATTAATTGCGTTTTATTTGTAAAAGCTTCTTAAGTATGCATTTTAAAATCGCTTGAAATAACATCTCGCTAAAAATGAATTAATTACCAGTTTTTAAGGACAAATCGCTAAATTTGCGTCTCGCTAAAAATTTCCACTTATACGGGGGTTATTTCCGAAACAATTGCATGTGGTACATGTATTTCATGCTTTAATTTTACAAAATTTGGTTTTGAAAGCAGTCCGACCCCAACCCCACCCCACCCCTACCCCAACCCGGGCTTGTGCTTGGCTTGTAAAGTTATTTTTAGGCATGTTGACCCCCCCCCCCCCCCCNNCCCCCCCCCCCCCCCCTTGCGACTTTCAAAACGGTGCTACGTCATCGGAATCTTGTATGATTGACTTTTCCATTTTATCTTGGCTTATCGATCCAAATTGGCTTTTACATCATTGTATATGGTTGTATGTGTTTTATTCAGATACCTTATACTACCTGTATATAATATACATTGTACCAACTAGCGTTAACCTACTTGGTAGCTAAACTTGTGTTGCCATTTCAAACATACAGTATTACAATGGAAAGATAAGATTTTTTTTGAAATTATGATGAATTGGTACTGTATGAAAGCCCATTGAGCTCATTTTGGTAGGTTAAAAAAATAAATTTTTCGCGTTATAACGCGAAAGTTACGCGTTTATTCGCGAAAGTTTCGCGTTATAACGCGAAAAATTTATTTTTTTTACCTACCAAAATGAGCTAAATGGGCTTTCGTAGTACTGAAAGTAGTTGACACTGAGAAAAAGTTTTCTAACCCCCCCCCCCCCCCCCCCCCCCCCC